>PVIA01003187.1:0-178160 GCA_004024845.1 Tonatia bakeri | reverse complement strand
CCCCCGAAATCCCTCTTCTCTCTCCTCTGGTCACTCTCCACCTGTACTCTAATGCATTGTCTTTGACTATACCCTGCTTCTTTCTTTGTTTTGTTGTTTAGGTTCCTGTTAAAGGTGAAATCATATGGTATTTATCTTTCACTGCCTGGCTTATTTCGCTTAGCATAATGCTTTCCAGTTGCATCCATGATGTTGCATAGGGTAGGAGGTCCTTCTTTCTTTCTGCGGCATAGCCCATGTTCATAGCAGCACAATTTACAATAGCTAAGCGCTGGAAGCAACCTAGATGCCCATCAGTAAATGAATGGATCAAAAAAAACTATGGTACATTTACAGAATGGAATTCTATACCACAACTGCTCTTTAAATGACCATCTATGTCATTATTTGTTTCATGTCTGCTTTCACCACGTGCCTCTAGTAGATCGGTAACATTGGCCAGTGGAGGTTTAGGAATTTGTAATTACTTCTCAGTAGAAAGATTTAAAGCCTGAATGAAATAGGAGTCAATAATTTTTATTGTTTTATGAAAAGAAGAAAGCTACAAAAGTGTAACATTAACATTGGTTTCATAGAATGGGAAAATGTGTTTACCAAGTAATTGAACAACTTTAGAAATAAAGAGCTTCGAAGATATAAAGTATAGGTGCTTTGTAGGTTTTAGATGACTTTTTAATTTTAACTTTAGTCTTTCAAAGACAACTGAAAAGATTAAATTCTTGAATTGTGAATCGACTATTATGGGCAGCTATGTGAATATTGTTTTTGAAAACTCCTCAAAAGCTTTTCTTGTTAAAGGGACTATATCAAGGAAAGATTGCCCACTTTAAGTACAGCTGTTATAGGTCAGATTCCCTGGGACGAAAATTCTGAGATCAGCATGCAGAAAGTTTACTTGGGAGCTTTCTGGAGTCAACACACCTGTGGAGGAGAGATGACTACATGATGGGGCAGAGGGAAAACTAAAGCCCTGCTGTTGTCACAACAGAGACCTCAGCTTACCCATCAGGAACTCTGGAGCTAAAATGGCCCTGAGTCAAGGGGATTGAGCAGTCACTGGATTCAAGTTACCCTGGAGAGGGAGCATGGACTTGGAGAAGTCACTCTCCTTAGCTGAGGACAACATCTGGGGTGGGGCAGGTCACCTGTGACCTGTCCATCACTTACACTCTTGGCAGCTGAGAACTGAGCACTACAGGCCTGAAGGGAAGGGGGTGATCTGACCAGCACATTGTAATATCTGCCAAAGTCCACTCCTTATGCCACACAGACCCATTTGCCTTGTAGAAGTTCTAGAGGCTGCTTTTTCAGGGTTTTAGTGGGCTTCCTTTCCTGGGTGAAAACTTTCAAGGGGAAGGTTAGTGGGATGAACCATAGCTCCCACTGCTACAGTGGTCCTGAGGCTGGACAGAATTCTGCTCACGATGGGTGGTCCTGACAGCATGGTTTCTCCTGTCCTGTGGTCAGGCACTCCATTTCTAGCAATGCCCAGAGCTGTGTGTTTTAAAAGGCGTCTAATATTCCATTGTTGGTGATGTGGTTTGCTCCAGAATCCTAGGGTTCTTCATTGTGATTTTTACATTACAGTTTGCTACAAATTCCACACATTGTCTTCCTGGTACCCCATGGATACCTGTAAACCCATAATGTCTGCTGTGTTCTTCGACCCAAGTATCTAGACAGCCTGTACTGAGCTGGACCTTCTGCAAAGCCTTTGCAGCTTTGGGATGCATTCAAAGCTGGCGGCCTTTCATGTTTCTTGGTATATGAGTCCAGGTGTGGACTATGCATTTTTTAGGCCTTTAAAAGATCTGCCTAACATTTTTCTTTTTACTTTGTGGTGGGAATTAGGAGAGACAATGATTTCTTCTTTATTTTGAGATGCCCTGGCATGATGTCAGACCACAGGACCTCCAAAATTTTGCTGATGTTGCAGATCTCTAATTTTGTGTAGTTTATCTCCACCCACTCCAGTGTTATGTTTATTACTAAAGCTTCCAACGTATTTGCTGTTTCTTGATATGCTGGCCCAATTTACTTACCATTGATATGGGAAACCACATGTGATGTTCTGTTCTGCAGCATGCCCAGGTGATCCAGGTCCTTTTAGGCCATGTTATGATATAGGGTGAGAGAGTTAGCATAGCCTGGGGCCAGACTGTGCATGTATGCTATTGTGGGAACTGTTTCTGACAGAGATGAAAAGAAGTACATAAGGCAGATCAGTGGCTGTTTACCATGTACCTAAGGCTGTGCTAATCTGCTTCAGCAAAGATACATGCCTGGCACCATAACTACACTGGGGCTACTGCTTGGTTAAGTTTGCGGTAGTCTACTATTAATCCTTCAGGATCCATTTAATTTTGTAGGGACGAGACTGGCAGATTAAATGGAGATTCGATGAGGACTAAGTCCTTTAGGTCTTTTAAATGTGGGACAAACTTCTGCCAGTCCTCTCAGGATATAATATTGTTTTTGATTTACTTCCTTACCTGCCAAAAAACCAATGTTGGGATTGCACCAAGTGCCAAGGAAGTTCCCAGTAGAGGACCCACTGGTGGGTTCCTGGAGCCATTGGACCTTCTCTTTCGTTTCCTGGTTCCCATACATTCCTACTCTGACAAGCAGTTGTGAATGATGCTTCGGGTCCTTAGGTATAAATGTCAACACAGACCCTGCATCCAACAGTCTTCAAAATCTTTGGTGTTACCCTGTCCCCAGTATATGGTTACTAAGAGAACAGCTGTAGTTTCCTTTTTGGAAAGATTGAGAGATCATTACCATGCATGCTTGCCTTAGTGTTGCAGAATCCTTCCTCCTGGAGACATATCATGTCCTATGTCAGTTAGTTCTGGGTCTCAAAACTGGCTCAGGACCAAAAATTGGACAAGCGATTGTGACTTTTTACATGCCTTCACCCTACTGATCATCCATCTCTGTTTTTTTTTTTTAATTTTTGCAGAAAGCAGCACCTTTCCTGGTTGCCCATCTGTTTTCCCCCCAGGGATGCTCTGTTAATCATCTACATAGCCCTCGGTGGTCAGACTCTCCAGGCTGCTATTGCAGTCTCGCTGCTGTGCCCACCTTACTTTGTATGCTTATTTGCTACCATTTGGCCTCTGTTATTTTGGGGTCTTATCACTCCATTTGCTGCTAAGGGGTCTGGTTTTATGGCTCTGACTGACAAAGGACAGCCACTACTGAGATCCTCAGTGATGCCAGTGCCCCTCCGGCCAGTGTGTTTCTTATTGCTTTGATGAACACAGTGTGTTTTGGACTTCCTAGCAGATCATAATCACCTGGTGGATTTTCTGGTCTTACTTAGTATTTATAATTTAGAATATTCAATTTTCTAGGCCTTTTATCCCTCTTCTACTATCTACCAAGGCAATTGTGGCATTTCTACTAGATTTAGTATGGGCCATTGTTTTTCACAAATTTCAAAGTGTCATCCTAATAGTGTGTTAACATGACTTTTCAGGAGCCTTGCCTAGTGTGTAATCCTGAAAGAGACTGCCAAATCAATACCTTTTTCTTTAGGCAATGAAATGTTTCACCTTCTTGGGTCTACTCAGAACACATTCCTTAAGTACTTTCTTGCCTCGTGGGGCACATGTTGGCTGGATCCTACAGCTACTTACCCCCAGCAGGCTGAACACAATTTCAACTAGGTTTTCTTATGACTTAATACTAGATTATGGCTGTGTAACTAGAGAGAGAGCTGGGGAAATATTCTAAAGGGATATATCTTATCTTTCAAAGCAGATGCTTCTGCAGCATCTTTAAGCACAGGGCCGAAGGAATGCTAAATTTTAACAGTGAGGGTGGGTTAGTTCTTCAAGTCAAGAGAGTTCAGGAAAACCTGGCAATTCACAACTTTTGAAGATTTGCTATTCCAGACTTCAGGGTCCCATTTCTTCCCATTCAGAGTTCTGACTTGACAATGCAGACCTACTGCAGCCAGGAATCCAATCTTTTCTGTACCTCTACTACTTACATAATAAAGTTCTGTTCCTGGTCCTCAGTCTTTCCTGTTTTTGGCATCAGAAGATGTCTCTGTTAAATGCTGCAAAGAGGCACTCTGACTTTGATAATTGGCTTTTAATCACCCTCAGCCTTTCATTATCTTTTTCCAAAAGCATTGATTGACCCTAGAAAGAGTCTCTGATTCTATTTTTATACTTAGCATTTCTCCCATGCTTCTCCAGTGCAGGAGACATTACACCACCATGCATTCTCCTCCACTCCATTATCGTTTCAGTTCCTCAGTAGTGGAAGTTTTAACATTTCCATTCCAGCACATGTCAGGGGCTGTCCACGCTCTGTTAACCATTCGTAAGACGCCCAGTGGGTGATTCAGCTCCACGATCCTATTTGGGAGTCTCCTTTCTTGTACCATGGAATCAACATATGTGACAGAGGAAGCAGGGTTGGGCAGCCAACCTGTGGGGGGGTCAGGGGTAGTCTGGCACACTGGGCCCCAGGTGAGGCTGGGCCTTTGCACAGGAACACAAACCAGTTATTGGATGCAGGCTGCCCCTGGGGATGGAGCCATGGCTTTGGGTGAAGTGCCTCTCTGCAGTGAGGGCAATAGCTGCCTGTCACCAATATTTCCAGCACTTGAGGCAGCGAGTGCTTCAGTGCTATGGGAGGATGTGGCATCTGGGTGGTGCAGCACAGTGTCCGCTACAGCCTTTTATTTCCCGTGTGGCCTCCTTCTTCACTTTTTACAACCAGAACAGGTGTAAGAATGAGGTAGATGTTCAAAACATTGTCCTGCTGACTCCCTTCTGAAAACTATCCTGAAAAGCTAAAAATATATCAATCTAGGTTTTCTTGTAATATAAATATCCTAAGTACTTAAGGGCAATTGGAACTCCCAACTGACTTTATGTACTTCGCCAACATGAGACACTAAAGAATTATTTGTTGCACAAATACACAAATAGATGATTAAGTGCCTAATGCATACTTGTGGTCAATCATATTCTTAGCCACAATAATTGGTGAAGAGCTGAAATTGATTTAGAGATTAGCTAAATGGAATTATTTATCTTCCCTTCCCTGGGGTAGAATGTAAACATGAAGAGAACTGAATTTGGGCAACATGGGCCTGGTTGCTTTGACTGTGTTATTTACAGGTTGTGGGGACCTGAGGAAACTACCCAACCACCATGAGCTGTGGTCCTTCTATCTATTTGGTATAATAGCTGTCCTGTCTTCTCCACAGTGTTCTTATGAGAGTTAAGCTAAACATTGGCATCTATAAAACATTATGCAGACATGGGAGTAATTATTATTAGTAGTAGTAGCAGTAGTAGTAGGATTAGTACTAATATTAGTAGTACCATTGCTAGGCATCATAAGAAGCAGCAGTGCATCAGGGAACACCAAAATGGCTAAAAGTGGAAGAAGAGGGTGCACAAGGAACTATAAACTATGAATTATTTAAAAAATCAGCATGTGGATGTATGTTTCTGGAAGATGGTTTTTGGGCCATTTGTTTTGTCTTAGACTGTGTACTAAGACTACAATAAAATAATGGTGAAAATACTGATTATTTGGTTAAACATATTTATAATATTTATATCTGTATTAAATTGAAATTTTTTGCAGCATTTTTTATGTCTTTTTTAATCATTCACAACTTCTGTTTCTTTTAATCTTCATATAATGAGGTTGATTGTCTAAATCGTGTTTTTCTGGTGTTCAGTTTAACAATCTCAATTAACTGTTCAGAGGTGAGTGTCCCATGCCTGTGTTATGGTACATCATTTCTTTAAGCCACACTACTAAGACTATGGCTTTGGTATCATGTACATAGAATACCTTCATTTGGGAGGAACTGTTTTATATCTTCACATAAAGACCTTATACCATGCAATCAATAGCGAGTAACAATAAAAATCTTTGTTCCGAAAATACTTTTTTGATCCCAAAGCATGGATGGTTGTTGAATGATCAGTGTTCCGAATGTTTTCTTGTCATCATGTGAGTGCTCAAATCAAACTCATTTACATTGTTAGCTGTATGATGGAGCTATAAAGAAAACTATACAAAGGGGGACCTCCAAAACACTGGAATTTATTAAAAATTGTATATTTATTCTTACATGTTTAAACTTCAGTTCCCATCAAAGTAACTCTCCATTTGATGCAATACACCTATCAAGACTTTTTTTCCACTGCTCAAAACAGTTTTTGAACTCATTGATTTTGATGTCTTTTAGTGCTTCTGCTGTTTTTTGTTTCACCTCTTCCACATTGGCAAAATGCTTCTCTTTGAGGACTTTGTTTGTTTTCCAGGGAAACAAACAAACAAAAAGTTGCTCAGGTTCAGATTGGGTGAATAGGGTGGGTGGGGCAAGGGTTCATACCATTTTTGGTCAAAAACTTCTAAACACTCAGTGCAGTGTGGGAAAGTGTGTTCATAAATCACCCATCATGAAATGGGCAAACATGTTTTAAGAATTTTCAAACAAAATTCACTCAAGCCAAATGTATCCTCTCACAGCAACCCCAGTTGGTACACTGATACAGATAGGTTCCTAGAACACTCACCTAATGGAGGAAGCCTGTACTATAAACAGCCTGCCCTCCAGAAGATAATTCCATTTTTTTTGTTTTTCATTTTGGTCCTCCCTCATATAAATCATTCATTGCCATGGGTCTGGATTATTAAAGGAAAATTCCTAGATTCACCTTTTCTGTCCTTGGCCATGTTTCCCTGTCTTGTACTGAGAAATAGAAATCAGGTAGGAAGACAGAGCTGATCAGTTTGGATTACAAATTGGCAAGTTTACTTCAAACATAAAAATACATCAACAACATGCCAATTTTCTCAATTTGAATTTTTTCAACCTAAGACATTTCCTGAAAAAGAAAGGTATTCAGTATAACTGAGGTTCACCACTCACCATGAACACAAGCAACACAAGAGGCTCAAAATTGAGGAATACATGTTCCTATTCCCAGGACCTCGGAACCTACTAAGTGAATAGTAAGTAACTATGAAGAATGGCAGGGTGACGAGTGCCTCAGAGGAGTTTCAACTAGTTGATGGGTTCAAGGCGGAGGGAGATATTTATTTAGACTCTGTGAGGTGGGGGAGGGGAGACTGGGGAAAATTATTAGAGGAAGTCAAGTTTGGGATAAACCCAGAGAGGCATCCTTAACTTTTTTTGTCCTTATTGACTTGTTCCAGAATAATGTTTTGAAACATATAAAATAAAACACAAAATAATATAATGGAAAGTAACTTTACACAAACTCAGTTGCTGAAATCTCACAAAATTTTGAAATTGTAAGTATACTTCTTAAGTAAGGCATTACATAAAAAATTCTCATTGCAGTTGTAATAACTATGGTACTTTTGAAGTAGTGATGGGCATAAGTGATAATTCAAGATATCTGCAGTGACTATAATGTGATATGTACATATCTGATTTTTATTTGTTACCAAGCCACATGTACTTCTCATATTTCTATGGTGTGTTGTCCATATTACTAATAGAAGGAAATGTTACATTTTAGCTAGAAGCCAGTGAAAACCAATATGTAATTTTTCTGGAAGCTAAGTTCACAAATCCCCTTAATTTTATTTATGGGCCCTTTGGGGATCTGTGGATTACAGGTTAAGAAATGCTGGTCTAGGAAGATAAGTTTAATTAAAACATTACTAGGGACATGGAGAAAGGGGAGAGAAATGAGAGAGGGAAAGACCTTCCAGGTAGAACGACCTGAGCAAAGACCCCAGGGATGGGGCAGTAGAGGGAATGTTTGGACTGTATAGGTATGGCTAGGGGTGTGTTTATGTGTGCGTCCACTATGTGGGGTCAGATGAGAAAATGATGGATAAATAGGAAAAGGAGATTGTGAAGCATGTCAGAGGAGGAATTGGATCAGTGGGGGCTATCAGTGATGTCTTTGATATATGTGTTTTAAGAAAGTAATCTGCAGCAAAATGGGAGTTGGGCTAAAAATGTTGAAAGCAGAAAGGCTTTTAGTAGTTTATTGCATTGGTCAGGAAAAATATATTGAGAGCTTGAAGTAATTCAGTGGAAGTGGAAGAGAGAAGACCTAAACAAGAAACAACAGACAAACAGATTGGAAGGACGTGGTGACTGAATGACCAAGGTAGATACTGAAATGAGGGAGAAAAGGTGATTCTAAGTGTTTAATTGGCTTATGGAGGCATCATGCATGGAAAACTTACCAAAACAGAGAACACAGCAAAAAGGGATAAATTAGGGGGCAAAGAAATTGTAAGTTTTGTTTGGGTATATTGAAAGTTTAAGGTATTCATACACTATTGTGGAAACGTTCATCAGGGAATTGCAGGTGTGAGTCTAGAACTCGGAGAAAAGTTCAGGGCTAGAGATACAGATTTGGTAATCACACACACACACACACACACACGCACACAGCCAGGTAAAAACAAGGGAGTGAAAGAAATTGTAGAAGAAGAGCAAGGGTGTTGAAGATGAAATCAGTGTGACTTCTCAGAACACGTGAAATATATTCCAAGATGAATTGCTTAGTAATTTTGCATGTTCAGGCCTTGTTTCTTCAGTTTGACAAAGTGAAAATGTGCTTATGTTTTAGATATTTCACTTCCCTAAAGATCAATAAGACATTGGTCTGCTTTTAACAAAATAATATTCCAAGTGAGGAAGCCAACATATGGACAAATACAAATTAGAATAATAAGGACAATAACAGAACTATGTACACAGACAGCGTTGATACAGAGGAGGGAGTGATTACAACTAGGGTGAGGGGTAGGACGTCCTCTTAGACAACTAATCTGGGTTTTGAAGTATGAATAGTAGCTTCTGAAGTGGAAAAAGCATTTTAAGTAGTAAGAATGGAATGTGCAGAAGCCTAGTGTATTCAAGGAATTGTTTACCTTTTGTTGCTTCTTATGCTCAATCTTTACTCATGTCATACAACAAGATTTGAATATTTACAAGACTTGAAGTCCTGTTTCAATGTGACTAGCCCTTCTTAATCTTAATCTTTAGAGAAGGATGCTCAAATTCAGCTATGAAACTCTGTGTTATGTTTGTGGACCCTGAGGAGAAAGATTCATTTGATTCATTCCTCACCAGGAAGGACCTCAAACTGGATTCTCTGCTTCCTGCCTTATGCCTGGCTTGTTGATGCCACCTGAGTCAACAACTGCAGGGGATACCTAATTTGGTCTTTCTACCAATGAGCTGAGACCTGCTCCATCCAATCAGAACTGCACAGTTTGCATAAAACAGATATAATTGAGAACCTGGATGGGAACTTTCACTATGAAATGTGGCCTCCCCTTGTCTTGGTGGAACAGAATTTAGGTTGCTGCCTGAATCCTTGTCTCCTGGGCTGCAGCGTCTTTTTGGTTTACATGTTTAATCTAGATCTTTCAGGTGAAATTTAGCTCCACTTTCTCTGGTGTTATTCTTTTATATATGAGGTGATTCAGCAATCATGCTTTGTCAAAAAAAAAAAAAGAATTGCTACAAAGTATTCAGTAAGTGTAAAATTAAAAGTAATGGCATGTGTCATGGAACATAATTTATTCCAAGTTCTCTGAACCCCAGCTCTTTTTTGTTTCCAGATTTATGTTCATAATAATTTGTGTCCTCTCATGGAAATTAAGACCTCCTCAGAGCCCCGTTTTCAACCAAAGCACTTCAGGCTGCTGCTGATATGCCCCAGCAGGTGAGGCTTGGTTTCATGGTAGGGCCATTCGACAGTATTTGTTTAGATATGTATGATTTTTAGATACAAAAAAATCACATCATGAAGTCATAAAAATGGTTTTATTCTTATATCTTTATACTATTGTATCAAGACAGCATTTTTTTTTATCTATCTCTTTTCTTGGGCTGAGGCTCTAAATCTTACTTTCTGGAAACCTCACACATACCTACCCAGGATGACAGAAGATAATTCTAAAAGCAAACATACAAACAAAAAAAGACAAATCGGGAAGTCTCTAAGCATAACAGCAGGGTCCTGCTTTTATATGCAATCAAACGAGAGATGTCTGTTTTTTTCATATTTAATTCTGAGCTTTAACTAGGAATGATTTTTTTTCCTTCATCATCTCAGATACCCTGGAATGGTGAGAGTCATATATAGCTCCAGTGGGGAGAAAACTTGAAAGGACTATTTGACTGAAAGCCCATGGTCAGGGTCAAGAGGAAAGAGCTGGAACACTGTGCAGAGGGGTCAGGGATAAATGAAAGTTGAAGACAGAGAGAGACCAGAGAAGAGGGACTGAATTACAGACTGATAGGAGTTTCAAGGAGGAAAATGAGTTTTGCAATAACTTCCAGACTCCATCTATAGGCCTATCTAAAAAGATATATAAACTATATATTAGTCATTTACCTGTTTTGGAGAGACCAATTCAAGCAAATGTCAATACTCTATGCTTAGAAGGTACATATGAATGGAATAAATATCTGTTTTGGAACAAAGATTCTGTTGTACTTTGTACTTTCTTATACATGTTATAGGGTTTGAGAGAAGGAAATAACCTTCTCCAAGGAATTCAGAGACTGCCAAGAAATGGACCTCAGCTCCTCACTGAGCCTCCTTTGTCTAAAATGCTAAAGAAGTGGTTCCCACATAAATAGAACTGGCAGCAGTCTGGTTTAGCTTATTATTGTCTCCTGCCTTAAATTGATTGATTAAATAACTAACTATTTGTTGAGTTTTGCAGCATCCTCTATGTCCCACATTCTGTGTAGGGGTTGAGGGAACAAAGATAAGGATAAACAGAAGCTTTCCTTGAGGAGCTGAGGACATTTAACATGCAAACAATACACATTACCCTTGTACCCACTGCAAAAAAAAAAAAAAGTCTATAAAGTCTTTAGAAGGCTCCACTCTGCTGGTGATTGGGTTTTTATTAGTGGGCTGTGTAGCTAAAAAGGCCCAGGTATGTAAAAAATATCAACACAGATCTTCTTGAGGTTGAGACGAGGCTCATATCTTCTCTTTGGGTCTTAAATTTTATTAAACACCTTTAGTTTGCCCATTGCATTTCATACTAGAGGCCCCTTTAAATCCAAAGTTTAGGTTGTTAGGAATCTACACATTCTGAAAGACAGTGACAGTGACAGATTTAGTTGGAATCATTTATTTCCTTCTTTGCAGACCAATACCACTGGAAAGAACCATATTTAACCCCACTTGGCAGAGAGAGCAGTGAACATACAGTTTCGACCCTCCTTTCCAGATTTGGAATGAGGCTCCTATAACTCATTAGTCCTTTTTTTATGGTGCCCTACTCACTGCCATGGTCTTCTGAAAGGTTAGGTCTGATTAATCAATTTACAGATTTTCCCAGGGAGAATGAACTACGGTCCGTGGTGTGGCCTCTGTGCTCTCCCCAGTCTGTCTGTGCAGCCCCGCCTCCCTGCCCGCGGCACTCAGGGTTGCCCGAAGGACGGCCAGCCGGCACTTTCATGGCCATCGTCTTTGCTCTTGCTGGTCCCTCCGCCTGGAACGGGCTTCAGCTCTCAGGCTGTTAAACCTGCCAGGCTGTGAGTCCTACTCATCTTTCAAGACCTGAGTTAAATATTGCAAATGTTTTCAAAGAGCCTTCATGATTTTCTTTCTTGGTATTAATAACTTCTTTCTCTAGGTTTTCATAGCACTTTACTTATACCTCCATGGAGGTTGTAGGCATTGAACTAAACAGTATAAAGTGCAGTGTTTGGCACAATGAAAGTGCTCAATAAATGTTAGTGATTAGTTTTCTTTATCACATAATGCCTAAAGAAACATTTCTATAGATGTGTCATATACAAATACTCCTCCACTAGACTGTAAGTTCTTTAAGAGTAAGAAAAGACAACTCAGTCTACTGTTTAGAGTCTTAGACTTGTGCCTTGTCACCTAGAAGTGTAAAAAGCATTAGCTGAAACACTGAATGAATTGTTACTAGAATCTGGGAAAGAAAATATTGAGTGGAACAGGTTTGGACCCTGCTATCTGCCAAGGCACTCTTTTGGGCTTTATATATGGTACTTGACCTCATTCTATCCTAAAAACCACCCTGTGCAACACATATTGATCTCACTGTACAGAGGAGGAAATTGAGACACCAGGAAATTTAAATAACGTACTTTAAGTCAAAGCCAGGATTGGAAGGTGCCTTATTTCTGTTTCTAGTTCCCAGATTTTTGTTATCCTGAGACATCAGGATAACATCCTGAGGATGATATCATCCAGGATGATATCCTGAGACATCACACTTTCCCCAAGGGTGATAAAACATGAACACCAAAAATGGCTCTTAACATAGACGGCTAATACAGTTCTTAGAAAGATGAATTTTATCATTTCAACCCAGTTAAAAAAGAAATTCATCATTTCAACATAGTTAGGTTTCTAGATTTTTTCCAAAGATGTCTGTACCCTTTTTGAAACATACCTCTCAAATGGACCATAAAATAGCATCTTACTTATACATTCCCCTGAAACAAGTCAAACTTTGAGATAGTAACACGAATGAGTATGTGTTGCAGGGGACCCTAGATGTTTATAAATCCTTAAATTACCATTTCCAATGCCAATGTATATACTTTAATTAGAGGTATGTAGTAGGCTTGTCTGCTAAAACAACAACAACAGCAACAGCAACAAAAAACAACAAAAAACTGGAACCATATGGATGTTCAGCCTCATTTTCAGCTGAGTCCTTCCAGGGACTGTAAACCGTCAAGTGATGCTGGAACTCAGCACTTTTCCATCTGCCAAGAAAGGTGAGAACAATAAGTCTTTGTGCAAAGACTGAATATACACGAGATTTTAGCCTTAAACTACTCTTTTCTTCCACATGTTTTTACCCCACTTTGCTTTGACTAATTATATAATCTGCAAAGTAAGAAAGCCAAGTGATTTTTACCTATCTGGCTGATTACATGGTTTGGAGCAGGGATGCTTTTTGTATGAGGCAGCTTTTAATTTGCCTTAAATTTGAACTATAAGCAATAGGAGTTTTCTGGGAGAAAAAAAAAACAACCCAAACTATTAAGATGACCAGTAAAAGAGAAAGAGAAGAAAGGACTCAGTCACTGATGGTAAGGTGGAAACAGCTTAGGTTCTGAGTTTGATTTTTGGTTTGCCACTTGCTAGCTCCCTGAGTGAACTTCACCAAGGTTTGACCCCCTCTGAAGCTGTCTCCTCATCTACATCGGGGATAACTAACTCCTTCCACCAGGTGACTATGAGATTTAGAGCAAATAAATATGTAAAGTGCCTGGTAACTAGGAGGCATGTGAAAAATATTTGATATAGTTATGGTAGTTTTAATTTTTATTGAAAGAGCATGCCCTTCAGCAGTGTGAGAGGTCCTGAAAAATATCAGGATTCAGGACAGATCGGATTCACACTGATGATAACTCTCTTGGTATATTTTTCTTATTTCTTTACCCTTCTCGTGTCCCTGGCTTTTTCCAGGTTAAATTAATGTTCCCCACACACCCTTATCAGGCCCTCTCTTTTGTTTTTTCCTTTTGTCCTTTTAAACCATTCAGAATAAAGTGGCATTGCTTGCCAGATCAAGTAGTTACAGTCGGGCTTTGTTTGGAAACCAAAATTTTTAATTCCTTTGCTCTGCCCAACTTTTCTTCTCTGGTCTTTTCACTCTCTATATACTCATCATAAAATGGATTATGGGACAGATCAACACATGTATCACCTTGACACTTCAGTGAGTGAAGACATAGACTTGAATAACAGACTTGGCTGAAACATCTTCCTGGGGGTGTCCAGTACTGTCATTTACAAAACAGTTGCTATACCAGGAAACAAGGGATAGATACCTCCCCCAAACTGAGTATCATTCATGTAGATGTGCACTAAGGAAGCTACTTTCTTGAGGAATTCATTAGATTTTGATCAGTCTCCACTACTGTTGTTTGGAGCGACAAGAAGGATCCCCCCCGGGTAGGTTGGGGCTGCCAGCTGTGGCAGGAATGGACGGTTGCTTTTTTCTGATTGGGTTGTCAGAGCTGGAGACTGGACATTTGAGGTTTCTTTTTTACTCCTTTCACCCAAAGCTACTCCTAACAAGGAAAATCTTAAAAATAAGGTAGATTAAAAATTGATGATGTGCAGTGTGTAGATGGTTGTTTTCTATTCCATTTTACTTAGTGAAAATCATAATTTGGGGGCCAGCTATTAAAATTGCTGACTCTGCTACAAGCAAAGCTCACATTGCTCACAAAACACCCCAGCAATCCCCAACCGTTTTTTAGGGAGGATTTAAGAGCAGGTCTGTTCAGTGAGGCACATACAAGTTCATTACCTTTATAAAACACTCTACCGGAATTTTATTAGTGTCCGAGGCAATGCTGCTAGGAGTTTCCAGCTATACATTTCTACAAAAGAACAAAAGACAACCTGTCCTGTGCTAGGCTTGTTTTCCAGTGTTTTCTGTTTCCTGGATAATCTCCTAAACTTAGTCTTTTACACTGAGTCTTGTAATAATTGCATCAGTTAGCAACCTGCTCCAACTGTGTGTTATGTCGCTCTCTTTGTGGTCAGAGCTGTTGTGACTATGTATTGTCTAAGGTGCTGTCTGCTCCCATGTGCTCAGCTCATGCAACATTTCAGCTGAGATACAGGTTCTGACTTTTATGCTGCTGCACAGAAGGCCAGCTGAGGTTTGTGTTTCTCAGACTTAGTTTCTCAAAGGCAAATTGGGCAGGGGCAATGCGGGATGTTTTGTTTTAATGTTCCCTCTGGCCCTCAGCTTGAGTCTTTGATAATCTCATGTCAGATATTTGGTGAAGTATTTCTGTTTTGATTCATACTTTTTTTCAGATTTCACTATGCCTCAGAACTTTTAAACCTGTGATTCAGCTTGGAACTCTTTGTGTAAACACGGGTCGATGGGGACTCACCCAACGTGCTCTGGGCCCGGAAACTTGAAATGATCAGTCCCTCAGATTTCCAGTCACTCTGGCATTTGTCTGCCTTGGCTGTGAGCTCTGAGTCCAGACATTCCCAGTCGTATTGCTTCTCTTCAATTTCTGTGTTCACATTAGGTTGGTTGAGTTAGAATAGAGGTACTATGCTAAGTCAATATAATTTTGATCTTGCTTGTTTGGAGAAGTAGGCTGTGTGAAAATATCCATATAAAATATAAATAGACAATAATTAACTCAATCAACAACTATATCAATGCCCACGGAGTCTATTGTGATCTAGGGTCTAATGCAGCCAGTTTGGTTCCAGACTCAGCTTCAAAAGGAAAAGCAATTGACTGAGTTAGCAAACGTATGAAAAGTGAGCACATAACACAAGGAACATCCATGGATACACCTAAATGAACACATGAGGGAGTTATAGTGAGTCTTGCATAGTTTTGCTTCACAAGCAGCTGCTGCTAATGACACAGTGGAAGGAGCACTGTGTCTGGAGAAGAAAAGTTCTATGATAGTTGTGGCTTTTTCAGTAGGTGTGACCTTCCATAAGGCATTTAATCTTTCTGAAACTCAGATTAGATGTGTATGAATGATCAAGTTTTACTGGCTGATTTCAAAGGCCCCTTCTAGCCCCCCCACAAAAATCCTATGATTCTCATGCAGGAATGTTTTTTGATTGTGACATTTCATTTGGCACCTAATTCTGTACAGATGTCTTAACTCAGAGCATTTTGGTTCTTGTTGATTTAATACATAGAATTTGTCATTCTATTAATGTATCTCGGAGTGAAATGCATGTCTGTGTATCTACCTGCCCTCACATTTATAATATATATTACATCTTTTTAATGTACATCATGAGAAATGCCAAGGGACCTAAATGAAATATTAACTACTGTCGGATTCATTTCTATCAACTATGTCAGGCAGGATGAATTAAGTAAGGAGCGACGTGTGCTACTGAAACTATGTTCACCATATACTCAGGTGTCTGTGTGCAGCATAAACACATATATGGACTATGCGTTGGGTTTTCTTTACTAAGAGCTGGAAAAGTTCCTAACTTGAAAATAAACTGAAAATCAAATGGGTGATTTGATTTTTAAACATGAGGCTGAGCTATTGTTACAGCACCTATGGCTTCTGGCAGACAGCTCAGCTGAGGACTCCTCAGTTCCTTTTGTCCAATACCTGGTGACTGAGCAGGAGAGAGGGGAAGAGGTAGATCTGAGACTCTGAATAGTGGTGGGAATGATGAACTGAGGATCAAGTAGCCTGTGGGGACTCCTGAGGGTAGAAAAGCCAGGGACCTTTCCCTTGCAGCACTGGATATCCTTCAGAGCATTTCACTTTCCTCTTCTCGCCATCCTTTTTTTCCCCCTGCCAGCTGTTCAGATGACTGCTCTATACAGCCACTACCATGTTCTTTGGAAATCTCACCTTAACACTAGTATTTCCACATTTGAATAGCGAATTCACACCAGAAAGAATTCTGCCTTGACACTTTTATACTTGAAGAATCTGGAAGGACTTGGGAGGCAAAGGCCAGAGAGCAAGACATGGATTTCCAACTTGGGAAGTGATACTTAGGGTTTGCATTAGCAACTTCATCCTGGGCTGTCACTTAAAAATGAATTAGTGATGTCTGAATGTTTTGTTTTCTTTTGCTTTTTAACTTTTTTGTAAAGTCATGAAATAATTTATAGAGAAGAAAGTACATAAATCACAAGCTCTATAATTACGCGTGCACACACACACACACACACACACTCCTCATAATGACGTTTAATAAAGGTTTAGAATATCCTCAGCATCCCAGCAGACTGTTTTGTGATTCCACCCAGCATTAAATTCATCAATTTGTATTTCTTAATCTCTTGAACATGTTTAGAAGGCTTATACTTGTTTAATGCACAGACATTGCTAAAAAAAAAATACCCCCAATAGCTTCATTTTAAGGGGCAAAACCCAAGCCCTAGAACCTTATTCAGATAACATTTAAAGTGTGGGGCACCCATCCAAGTGCTAACAAGGCCGACCCTGCTTAGCTTCCGAGGTCAGATGAGACCAGGCGCGTTCAGGGTGATATGGCTGTACACATAGCAGCACAACTGACAATAGCCAAGTGTTGGAAACAGCTTAAATGCCCACTGGAAAATGAGTGGATCAAAAAAACTGGTACATTTACACAATGGAATACTACACAGTGTAAAGAAAAAAGGAGTTCCTACCCTTTATGACAGCATGGATGGAACTGAAAAGCATTATGCTAAGTGGAATAAGCCAGGCAGTGAAAGACAAAATACCATATGATCTCACCTATAAGTGGAACCTAATCAACAAAACAAACAAACAAGCAAGCACAATATAACCAGAGACATTGAAATAAAGAACAAACTGACAGTAACCAGAGGGAAGGGAGGAGAGGGATAATGGAGGAAAATAGGGGAAGGGCCATCAAGGAACATGTACAAAGGACCCATGGACAAAGCCAAAGGAGGTAGGTTCGAGGGTGGGAGGCAGGGATGAGTGGGGCAGCAGGGGGACGTGGTGGGGTGAAAATGGAGACAACTGTACTTGAACAACAATAGTAAAAAATGAAGAAAGAAAAGAAAGACAGCTAAACATAAAAAAAATAAAAATAAAGTGTGGGACAATAGCTGCTCATTATTTCTAGATAGTTTCCAGGGAAGCTATTGCCATAATCTACAGGTATATTTTTATTGAGGGTCATTGCAAGCCACAAATACAATATGACCTCACCTATGAGAGTTCCAGCAGTCTCATTTACAATCACACTCATCCTCAGTAGCCATATTTGTGGCTTCTTGTGTAATGAGGTGATTTATCATGGTATGTCAGCCATAGAGAGTTCAGTATAAATGAATTTGGTTTCTTAAAAAAAGTATTTATATCTAAACACTTTTACAATAATCTGACATTGCCCTTTAAAGGTAAGCACATATTATGTGATTTGCATATGAAGAAACCAGGCATTACTCTTACTTGACTGACTGTCAGCTCTAGCAGCTGCACCTGGTAGTCCCCAGGTCTGTCATTGTTTCCATGATAGAGCTCATTTTTCAAGGGTTAATAACATAGACCTTAACATTCACTTTGGGCTGAAACTTGGCAACCACTATGAGTATACAGCCCAGGGAGGTGATTTTAAACAAAAATGGTTTAAATTGATTTACCCTTTTCAAATTAGAGTATGTCGGAATAATGGTACTTTGCACCAGTGCTAATGCTTTACATTTATTTAATGTAAAAATTTGTAAGTTATTATTCCCAAGTAGTGATTTAGGGATGCCAGCTATGGGACAAGTTAGATAAAGATTGGTTTCCACTGAGGGTTCCAAAAAATTTTGCAAACTTTGACTATTTTTCTTTTGTGATATTATTGCTGTTTTAAAAGAAGAAACATTATTGCCCTTCCCTTCAGTAGAAGAGAGCCGTTGTGGAAGCAGAGGCAATGTGAAGAGAGGTAGAAACAAAGTGTTAGGGACACTGTTTAGTTGTGCAGCATTCTGATCCCAGGCTGGGTTCTTCTCCACGCAGCACCTCTGGAGGTATTTGAACCAGGCTAAGTGGGGGTGCATGCAGTCGTTCATGGTATTTAGCTTTTCAGTTTTAAAAAATCCACATAGAAAAAAAAAGAATATTTTTATTCCAACTGTGGTACATGTTTTTTGCTACTCTGTTCAAATGTACATTTCTATTTTATCTACATTTATTAAAAATGTGAACTCTTTCATCCTCTTTACTGAGCCAACAGAAGTTAAAACTCCACATTCATTTCTCTCTTTTAAAAAATTACTTAGATGTCAGCATATTTGTATGTTTAATGTACAGTTACATTCTGAAGAGAAAAGTGCTGCTGGGCTATTTCCGTGCTGAGGCCGTCTTCTCAATGAGAGGAGAGCTGGAGTAATGAGGACATCGTACTGCCAATTTTAAACTTTGATCAATTTTTAACTGAGCATGATACAGTAAGAAATTTGGAAAGGAAGTTCTCACATATATTAGTGAGACTGGATTATCACATGTCAAAAGATGCAACTTTATTCTTGTATTGTACAGAGACATGGCTGAGGAGTGAGAATAGCTCTAAAGTAGTGTTACAGTGTGGCCTGTAATAAATTAGAGACAAGAGGCTAGAGAAATATAGCCTAGAAACAGCAAGGTACACAGAGAATTGCATAGCCTTAGAGCCAGGCATTTTTGGATTCAAACTATGTTACATTTATTAGGTCATTTGTGCAACCTCAAGCACACTAATTACCTTTGTTAATTCTTAGCAAGGTGTTAATAGTGACTTTCAGTGTTTTTGTAAGAATTAAAAATAACGTATGTAAAGTATTTGGCACTTAGTAGTTGCTCAACAAATGGTGAGTGGAATTATGATGGTACAATTGTAATGATTTAAAAAGTGAACTTTTTAAGTCATGGAAAGTTTTTGCCAGTTATATTACCTCCTTTTAGAGGTATCAGATTACACTTGCAATTATAGTTTTCTTGGTACTGACTTATTTAAAAAATCATCACAATTTCTCTATTTGACCCCTACACCCAGGAAAGGACATGTTACACAAAGGGGCCTATGAAATGGTCAAGGGGCAATGATGTCTGAAGAGGTATCTGTGGTATCCATACAATGAGGTCTGGACAATCAATCTGATCTCTCTTATTAGAGGTTTGACGTCTAGTCATACAGAAAATGTTAAGGCAAAACGTGGGGGTCGGGCGGTGAAAGCAGAAAGACATGCAGAGAGAAGGCAATGAACTAGAAAGAAGAGTAGAGAGAAACCATACTATGGTGATAATATACGAATCAGTTGCCGCAAAAGCAGTAAAGCAGAACCACTATGAACAGCTGGGTCCCTACAGTGACGGAACAACTGAGCCACGAGCAACAGACACGTCCTCCTGGTCGGGGTGGGGAAGACACTGTGCGGAGCTGTGGAGTGCTCCCTCCTAGAGTTACTACTGTATCTAGAATGGTATTCACCTTCTCTCGCAGGCCTGGCTCTGTTTCCATATAGGGAAGATGTGTAAGAGACAGAGATTTTCTCTCTTACTTCCCGGGTATGCCACAATAACAGGGGACTTGAGTGTGTTGTCTGAAAAAGCTCAACAAATACATTGTTTGATCTGTAGCTCAAGGTCAACCTAGGAAAAGGATCATGAGGCATTTTCCCTAAAATCCAAGTAAAGCCATGGATGTGTGAAGCAGTGTGGTATTCGTAGGAAACTGCAAAAGATTTAGTGTTTCCAGACCATAAAATGTGAGACAGGGAAGAGTGAGAGATGAACCTGGAGACGTCAGCAGGGGCAAGCTATTTAAGGCAAAGTATGAAGTGAAGGATGTTGGAAAATATCCTACAGTTGAGGGAGCCATTGAAGGGTTTTTAAGAAGGAGACTATATGGTCAGATTTTCTTGTAGGCAGATCACACCAGTGGTTTTGTGGAAAACAGTTTGAGGGTAACGAGGTTAAGTGAAGGGAGGCAGAGGTGGAGACTTAAGCAGACTGGCTTCTGATTTACCAGGGTTTTAAATAAGGGAGCCGTGGTAGGAATAGAGAGGAGGGTATGGAATTCAACAAAATTTTAATTGACTAAAGTCAGAAACACTTGGCTAACGTAGAGAATGAAGTAGGCAGCCAGGAATCATTCTTAAGTTTCTAGTCTGGTGTCTCAGGAGACTATGATGATACCCATGTAGACAGAGAAGAGGAAATGGATTCAGGAGATGATAAATGCCATTTTGACTTACTGTTTATGAGGTCTACAGGACAAAAGGAAAGAGCTGTGTAGGAAGCAGTTGTATGTATGAGCCTGAAATTCCGAGGGAAGGTGCTAGAGGTAGGGAACATATCCACTTGCATGCGGTAGTTGTGGTTACAAAGATGCAAGAGGTAGGGTAGGAATAGCATTCAGAAGGTGAAGAAAAACCACTATAAGGGTAGACAGAGAAAGAGGAATCCATGTTAAAAGGAGAAAAGAAGTAGAGTATTATGAAAAACATCTGGGGAGAATGGTAGAATTGATGTCTAAGGAGGGTAGAATTTCATTAGTTAGGAAGTAATGATCAATTCAGTGTAGTAGTGAAACACGGAAAGGGGACTGCTGAAACCAGGGCAGTTTCAGTGGAAGGGAGGGCTTAGAAGATGTTGTAATGGAGCTGTGAATGGAAGCGAATGAACACTGCTTTTTTGGAGAAAGTTTAGCTGGAGATACGGTGTGGAAGACAAGAGGCTGGGCCATAGCTGAGGGAGATATGGGGGTCAAGGGACACATGGAATCAAGAGAATTTTTTTTTCTTGAATGATGGGAGCAGCTTGAAGGTGTTTACAGGCTGAAGAGGACACAGTAGGAAGAGATGGGTTTAACTTGAGATCCAAGTGTGAGAGAGTTCCATTGATTAAATGAGGTCCCAGAGGAAGGAGATGAGTCTTAAAGAAAAACTCACCTCATTTTCTGAGACCAGAGGAAAAGTGTCAACGTGTACCTCTGCAGATACAATTGTAGGTTGTGGCAGCTACAATGGGTGGAAAGCTGGAGGATGAGATCATGCCTATAATATAATTTTCCTGTTGAGGAGGGAGCGGCTGTCAACTGCTGTGAGTGAGAGACACAAGGTTGAGCCTCTGAGTAGACTGGACAAGGTCTGAAATTAGCAGTTACTTATACGAGTAGACGAAGAAATGGATTATAAGCAGATAAAATGCTTATCAGAGCCAGAGGCTGCAGAGATTCAGACACCATAAATGTGTAGTAATGCCCTTTGGCAAGGTTATATGATTTTTTTTCAGGCAGCATTTAGATGCCTATAATTGAGCTTCTGTCTTAAAATAGCACTCAGGTTTTTCATGTGTGGTCACTCAAATGCCAATTTTCCAAATGCAACTCTGAAATGAGAATCGGGAGGGTGTCACAGCAGAGATGATGACCCGCAGGCTGGGCATTGGGGACTGATTCTTAACCCCATCTCACATTTTGTTCGTCGTTCCAGTTTATGCCATCGTTGCTCATGGAGCACATACATTTGTTTTTTAAATAAAGCAAATTCGAATTTGGGGGGATATTTTAAAGAATTTATTATCACTTTTTTGTACCTTGGGTTGTTTAAGGAGCAAAATCATTGATGCAGCGACTACCACTTTCTTCCTGACAGAAAATATATCCAAACATTAGCTCAGGCACAAATACCTAAAACAAGTGGATTTACAGTAAGTGTTTAACACTTGGGCCCAGCTGATTTGCTGGCTGCATCATCCAAATTACCTGTGTTAACGCCTAAAGACAGAGAAGTAGTTTTGTATAAAACAAAGGCTTAGCTGAAGCTTTGCTCCTAGCTCCAGCAGAATGCCACATTTCTTTGAGTTTGAAAATGCTAGCAGAAATCTTTTCTTGTAAAACTTTATCACTTTTGTTCTCTTTTTGCTCTTCTGACTTCCAGCTGGACCTGTGAGGAGACGTCAAAACTGCCGCAGAGGAGTTGTGTCAGAGGCAGTAATGGCTCTTTTAAAGGCAGAGAATAGAAAGCTCTCCAAGCGAAGCCTATCGTCAGGAGACTGGTGCCTGCCCTGGCCAACTTCCAAGTGTGAGTTAGTTTGGATCAGACTTGGGTTAGGTAACGTTTAATTCCTGAAGTGGAGATTTCAACCAAATTGTTAACCTCTCTGAGTTTCAGCCATTCATGGGTGGTAATGGCATTAAAAAAATTAAACAAAAATGCCTGATTCTTGGTATTCACTATGATATTACAACATTTATTCTTCTCACATTTAAGACTTTTGTCTTAAAACACTACTCAAATATTTCATGTATGGCTAGTTGGAAACGGAATTCTCTCTTTGTTGTTATTGTGTTAGAAAGTTTTTATAGTTGCTTGCACTACTTTTAGAACTCAGGTAATTTGATCAGAAAACAAGAGAAAGGCTTGCAAATGCTGTGGCCAAACTTTATCGATGATTGGACTCTATGGAATTATCCATGACACAAGAGCCAAACCAAAACAGATAAGTGGCTTGTCATATAAACATTTATGGGCCAATGGAATGATGGCCCTCATTTGAAAGCAAGCAGTATAAATTTGGCCCATACCACAGTGGGTGTGAAAATTGCAAGGGAAAATCAAACAGATGAGGCCATTTAAGTTTGAAATGGAAGAACAGATCACTGGCAACAGCTATTTACTTTCACAGTCACTAAAATAGGGTGTTTTGTTGTGAAAACTATCAATACAGGGTGATGGATACCCTGCTTAAAGTGCCAATATGATGCCATTCTGAACTGCAAAACGATTTCATTACAAGTGTATGGGGAACCTTTACACATGACATTACGATGCGACTATAATGTAAGATAACAATGGAAAAACAATTTCAGAGTGAGTGTAAGGAGACTATAACCATGCAGTTAGAAGGCCACTGGAATGTGAGATTATAATAGCTCAACATTAAAATGGTGAAAAGGATATGGTCAATTGCTTTTTTTTAAAAACCGGGACTGACCTAGAAAACATACTCATGAATAGTACAGTCACAGGGTGTATTTTAGAGGGGAGGAAAATCCAGCCCCAGTATATCCAGTTCTTATTCCCATTTTGAAGTGCATCCCATTTTTTTCCCCTCCTGAGGTTAAGTTGGAGACAGTTTTTGTCTGACCGTATCGTTCTCCTCCAACCATACAACTTTGAGGCTCTGTTGCAAGTTCATAAATATTTTCCTTCTTACTCATCTCCAGCTTTATGACTTGGCTGCATTAGCCACTTATGGGGTCTGAGTTCAACTAGCTTAGTTTTCTACCGTCCTTCTTACCTCCCGGCCTTCAGCTATCATTGGACCTTAGCTGAAACCTTAGTATTAACATTTTTTCCCATTGAGCCTAAAAGGAATTTTCATTTTCAAAAGCACCTAATGGATTCTAGTTGAAGAAACACTTATGAATTTATAAGACATAAGAACGCATTTGAGGAATAGCATGTCAAACTTTGACAGTTTCAGAAGCACAGACCATTGTCAGACAGACCTGAGTTTGTGTCCTGGCTCTTCCAGTGAGCTGTGTGTGGATCTGGGAATGTCCTTACTTCTTCTAAACCTGAATTTCCTTATCTGTAAATTGAGGCTAATAACAGCACTTAATTCCCAGGGTAACTTCAAGATAAAAATCAGTATCATGTGTGAAAAGCCTGCACAATGCCTGACCACTATGAGGAATTGTATATACATGCTCTTCACACAGATACAGAAGAGGCTAAAGGAGTGAGTGGGTCAAGATCCTAGAGAGTGAAGCAAAGGAGAGCAAATGAGGCTTAATGATAGTGTGGGGGAGAGGGTCTCTCCCTAATTTTACTAACTTATAATTTATTTTTGAACCACTCCAATTCAATTCTAAGTCTTGATTAAGTAAGTCGTGCTTGAGTTTCAATATCTCTTCCTGCTGTTCTGCATCTTTGGGCTGTTCTGTTTGTCCACAATTACCACTCCACTCAGTATTACTCTTTCTGTGATTGTGGGAAACTCAGACCTGGAGGGATGACTTGTGACCACTCCTTGAGTTATCAACGGGCCTCTTCTAAGTGTCTAGCTTGCACGATGCTACTACAGTTATCTCATCTTGGATCACAATCTGGGGCTGTCATTTCCCAGCTGCTGAGGTTATACAAAAGTATGTAAACAGGAGTTCTGAAATGCCCTTGAAGAAGTTTGTAATGTAACCTATTCATCTATATTATACTTTAATGAGCAATTCATTAATAAGGTCAAACATGATTTTGTGACTATAGAATAAAAGTTGTTTTCCCCTGATTTTTATTTCTGTTAAGGATCTTGATTTTAACTGTAGTATTAATTTTTGTCTAAAAGCCTTATAGTATGAACAAGTCACCCTCATGAGTATTTATCTGGCTCTAAAAACATGTTCTTGGATTACTCAGGTTTAATGGCCACATTCACCATTCCATTGGCTCTTTTCCTTAAACGTCCTTCCATAGAGATAATTATGACATTCAACAAAGCAATAACTCACAAAACATGAACTTCACCTTCTTTCTTTTTATCCTCACCTGAGAACATTTGTTTCTCATTGCTTTTAAAGAAAGAGTAAGGGAGTGAGGAAGGGAGAGAGAAACTCTGATGCCAGAGAAGTTTTGTTGATGGATTGGTTGCCTCCTTTTGGACCCCAATGGGGTATCAAACTTAAGACCTGGGTATACATACCCTGAGTGGGGATCTAACCCACAATGTTTCAGTTATAGGATGATGCTCCAATCAACTGATTCACAAAGGCCAGGGCTAAACTTGAACTTCTTGAGTACAAAGCCCATACGTTGAACATACATTTATGGTCCTAGGCCCTAGTGGTGCCAGATACTGAAGGTGATTAAAAAATGATTTTTGGAATAAATTTAATGTAGATTATAAACCAACCCCAATTATTCAAAGCATGGAGGTGGGAATGGGGAAGAAACATATTTGTTAAACATCTACTGTACCTCAGACATCATATGCCTTACTTAGTTCACTTAATCTTTGAAACAACTCTGAGAGGTAGACATTGCCATTTATGTTTTATAAGCAACAGAGGCTAGGAGAGATTGAGAGATTTTTCTGAGGTCATATACATGGAAGTGCTAGGATGTGAATATAACTGTCTGGCTACAAATCCTTTGCTATTTCCACTCAATCACATTGCTGCCCTGGTGTGAATTTAATTACAGTCCAACAGAGGAGAAGAGACAAGAACGTAAAAGAACCATGACAAGCTAATCTGTGATAAGTATCATATGCATAAAATAAAACTTACCAAAGGGTCTGAAGAGGGAAAAGATCACATTTGCCTGAGGTTCTGTCTTCCTCGTGGCATTTATTTCTTTCCTTCTTCCACCTGCTCCTTTGGGAATGCTGTGTTCCCCAACTGAAATGGTCTCTCTCTTATTCTTTCAGGTGCAGGTCAAATTCACTTTCTGGGAGCTCTTTGCCCCTTGGAATTAATACTATCTTATGTCTTTTCCATCACTGCATTTGCTTGGTATTTGTTGCGTACTGTCCAGCATGGCAGAGTATCCTAGTAGCAGAGAAGGCTGTGTTTTCATTAAGGAATTGGACATTTCTGGGCACATCTGTCAAACTAGTGAAGTGGACTTATTGGGAGTCCATTTATCTGAGAGATGAAAGAGTTTCATTTGAGGGCAAAGACAATGTTGGGTAAAACAGAGAATTAGAGACATACTCAGTGTTTAAAAAACATCATCTTTGGGACTTCTGGCCAAGATAGAGGTGTAGGTAGATACACTGTGCCTCTTCCCACAACCAAAATAAGGACAACAACAATTTAGAAATAAAAAACAACCAGTACAGACAGAAAATTGAACTGCATGGAAGCCCAACAACTAAGGAATTAAAGTAGACACATTCATCCAGACTGGTAGGAGAGGTGGAGTGGGCAGCCAGGTGGAGAGTGATTGCAGCAAAGTGGTGGCTGGTGGACCCCGGGTGTGCAAGGCTGCAGCAGGCAGATCCAATGAGGTGGCAGACTGGGGAGGGGTTTGGTGCACAAGGTGGCTGGTGGACTGGGCAGTCCCACATTCACTTGCAGATAAAACAGGTGAAACTGGGGAGCGAGACAGACTGCACAACTCAGGGTCCCAGCACCTGGAAATAAAGCCTCAAACACTGATTGAAAACACCTGTGGGGGTTGAGGTGCCAGGAGAGACTCCCAGCCTCACAGGAAAGTTCGTGGGAGAGACCCACAGGGTCCTAGAATGTACACAAGCCCCCACACATGGAAATCAGCACCAGAAGGGCTCAGTTTGCTTATGGGAAGCAGGGGAAGTAACTGAAATCCAGCAGAGAGCAGAGCAAGTGCTATTGTTCCCTCTTGGACCCCTTCTCCCCACATATAGCCTCACAACTCAGGGACGTGGGTTGCCCCGCCCTGGTGAACACCTAAGGCTCTGCCCCTCATATGTAGCAGGCATGCTGAGACCAAAAAAAATGGCCCAAATGAAAGAACAGATCAAAGCTCCAGAACAAATACAACTAAGTGACGAAAAGGTAGCCAATCTATCAGATATACAGTTCAAAACACTGGTAGTCAGGGTGCTCACAGAATTGGTTGAATTTGGTCACAAATTAGATGAAAAAATGAAGGCTATGCTAAGTGAAATAAAGGAAAATGTACAGGGAAACAATAGTGATGGGAAGGAAACTGGGACTCAAATCAATGGAGTGGACCAGAAGGAAGAAAGAAACATCCAATGAGAAAAGAATGAAGAAATAAGAATTCAGAAAAATGAGGAGAGGCTTAGGAACCTCCAGGACATGTTTAAATATTCCAACATCCCAATTATAGGGGTACCAGAAGGAGAAGAGGAAGAACAAGTGGAAAAAGATATTTGAACAAATAATAAAGAACTTCTCCATTCTGGCAAAGAAAATAGATTACCAGGAAGTCCAGGAAGCTCAGAGAGTCCCAAAGAAGTTGGACCCAAGGAGGAACACACCAAGGTACATCATAATTACATTACTCAAGATGTAAGATAAGGAGAGAGTCTTAAAAGCAGCAAGAGATAAGGAGACAGCTACCTACAAAGGAGTGCCCATAAGATTGTGGGCTGGTTTCTCAAAAGAGACCTTACAGGCAAGAAGGGGCTGGAAAGAAGTATTCCAAGTTGTGAAAGGCAAGAACCTACATCCAAGATTGCTCTATCCAGCGAAGCTATCATTTAGAATGGAAGGACAGATAAAGTGCTTCTCAGATAAGGTCAAATTAAAGGAGTTCATCATCACCAAGCCCTCATTATATGAAATGTTAAAGGGACTTATGTAAGAAAAGGAAGATAAAAAACATGTACAGCAAAATGACAGCAAACTCACAATTGTTAACAACCACACCTAAAACAAAAACAAAAACAAACTAAGCAAACAACTAGAATAGGAACAGAACCACAGAAATGGAGATCACATGAACAGTTATCAGCAGGGGAGTGGGAGGAGGAGAGAGGGGAAAAGGTACAGAGAATAAGTAGCATAGATGGTAGGTAGAAAATAGACAGGGGGAGGATAAGAATAGTATGGGAAATGTAGGAACTTATAAGTATGACACATGGACATGAAGTAAAGCGGGGGAATGTGGGTGGGAGGGGTGTTCAGGTGGAGGGAAGTGAAGGAGGGAAAATGGGACAACTGTAATAGCATAATCAATAAAATACATTAAAAAAATAAAAACCTTCACTCCCCGACCAAAACAAACAAAAAAAGTCATCTTTGTGGGAGGAGGGTGTGTTTCCAAGTCCAGCCTTCCTCCTGCCCCTATCTAGTTGTGTCTAAGTCAGAGGTAGCTAGATGTGGAGGAGGCTTAACTAAAACATCTAAAAGCTGTTTTCATACAAAAACTTTGTGGAAGTTTTGGGGCAAGAAAGTACACCTTCTTGAGATTGACATACAGAGTAATACTGTGTGAGCATGGTATTATTCTCATGGCATAATACAGCAAGTGCATTGGAATTGGGAAAATCACAGTGTGGCTTTAGGTCAGTATAGGCCTCAGCACAGTATCTTTGTACCTAAAGGCTGTAGATTCCTGGAAGAAGGGTTGAACTCTATGGCAAGAGGCCCACAGTTTTATATGCACATGATATATTGTTGATGAGCAAAGTTATATGTCTCCTTAATGGATGCACCATTTTCTTTCAAATGTCCTATAAAGACGGTTATGTTAAGTAAGTGCAAATTTACTGAAAGGATTACTGAGTTTATAGTAGCTTGTGTCAACATATATATTTCAATTAACAGACACTAAAATGTGCCTATTTTTGAATAAATGTGGGTAAATATGAGGGTTTTTAGTGTTAGGAGAGCTTCCCTTCCCCAGTGAGGCTGTGAACGGCGAAGGGAGGAGTTAGTGACCTCTGGTGGCAGCTCCCACTAGATGGATTAACTTAACGAGGACTGGTACTGGCTCTTCTTTGCCTGTCAACACACGAACCTTGACGGCTGGTATTTAGTAAGCCAACCTTGAATAAATGAATAAGCAAATGAGTGAATGAAATTTGGGCTGAGAAATGTGTAGCTTTTTACCACTGCATTCCGAAATGTTAACAGAACCCCAACTATCTAGTTTCTATAAGAAAAAGAAAAAAGTGTAAGAGAAAAAGTCTGTAAATTTTTAATTAGTTGGTACATAAATACTACACTAATTTACATTTTTCAGTGATATAGGCATGTGTATCAACCCATTTGCTGGTGTATGAACTTGTTGCCACCCAATGCATCAGTTGAAATGGGAATAATAATTTAATTTAGTGCATTTCACTTGTGACTGTCACAATAAAACCCTGACATATATTAGTTGCAAGAAAAAGGCGACCCATGTTATTTGAATTTTTCTTTCACTAACTTTAAAAATGTGATTTTAAAAGAGTTTTGACTGAAAATGGAAAAATTCTTTGGTGAAACCTTCAAAGGGAGTGAATCATGTACTTGGGATAATTTTAATTAAAGCATTTTCCATGAGGTGTCAGCCTTGATTATGACATGAGCTGGGTCACCTAATTGGCCTTCACATATGGGTTGGAGATTTTTTGCTCCAAACTCTATGGGTAAGATCAGTATAGGCAGTTTTTAAACTTCCCTTCTTTCTCATTTCTGGGACTGTCAAGTCTCAGAAAATCTAGACAGGCTCTAATTTATAAACTTTCAATTTACACTTGTGCCATTGACCCATCATGGGAGGAATGATAAAAGGAAATGGAGTAATGAAATGCAGAGACTCCCGAATGCTTCAAGCTGAAAGGAAACTTAGAGGTTGTTGCAGTCCAACCTGTTCATTTTATTGATGTAGCCTAAAATATGAGGTGACTAGTACAAGGTCACACATCTAGGTTGTTCTACAGTTCGGCCACCAAGATTTTTCCTGCCTCCTAACCTCTACTTGACTGTGGTCTCCGTTATAAAACACCACCACCACCACCACCAATAACTACTTGTCCAGGTTGCAGCTCTGATGTTACCTCTTCCAACACTGGATGAGCCACTGGATTGGCTTACCTTATAGTCATTAGACTATAAACATGTCTGGTATGCCCCTCTAGAGCCTCTCTTTAGGGACAAAATCAGTAAGCTCGTTGCTCTGTGGGTTCTAGTTTGGTTTGGCCAATGGGAGACTTAGCAGGACATTGGCAAGCAAGAGGCAGGGGAGATCAATGCATTTCTTACCATGATGGCTGGGACTAGGGGTCGCTGGGGCTGTGTTCACTACTGAAAGCCACAGTTTCTGCTGGGAGATCCTCCTTCAGTGATAGCTTTCTGTTTTAGTTCTGGTAACTTTGTCTTTTCAGGCCTCGGGATAGTATAGTTTCCCTATTTTTTTAGTAGTCTCAAGGTACTTCGCTGTCCCTTATTGGCTTACCTTAATGTTGCGCACGCTTTTCCAATGGCCCTGATTTATTAAATTCTCCTCAATTGCCCCATTGAGTATACGATTGACTTCTTGCTTGTACCCTGATTGCTATACCCCATCCTCTATCACCTTATTTTTTCCCTCATAACAGAAATGACAGGCTATATTCAACTCTTAAAAATTTGTTTACTCATTTGTCACCTGGCTTTCCTGACTAGAGTGTATTTTCATGGTCTGGCACAGTGCCTGACACATAGTAGGTACTTGATTAATGTTTGTTGAATGAATGGATCCAGGCATACAAACTTCTAGATCAAAATTCCTTCTACACATTATAATGAGAATAACTCTATAGAGCTTTAAGAGAAATTTTAATTTATTTCAACTACAATATGAATTGCATAGGCTTTTTTGGCTGGTAGCTACTACTGAATATACTGTTTTTGTGCTAAAAAGTAGTTCAGGTCAACCCATTATTATTTCCCATTAGACTGTACTTCATGAAGGCAGGAACCAGGTGTATTTGTCCAAGTCTTTGCACACTGACTAGTACAGATGTAAGTTTTTCCTTGTGCTGAGTACCAAATTTGACAGTGGTTACTTGGATATACATAAAGCATGGACGCTACCCTTGAGGGTCCCATAGTCTTACTGAAGAGGTTCACATATAAACAATCTTGGCAATAGGCGGTGTAATGGAGGCTGTGGGAAAGTGTTCCAGCATCACAGAACAAAGGACAGGAAATGATTGATAGATGGACGACCTTGTGGAAGGAGCGGGGGGGGGGGGGGGGGGGGGGGGGGGGGGGGGGGGGGGGGGGGGGGCGTTCTAGGACCTTCCTCTTCTGAAACTGCTGATTCAGAAGCATTAGTTCAAAATTAATGCTTTAGGGTCCAAAATGAGTTTTTGCAATCCACTCTATCTAGATACTGGATATTTCATGCAAATACGAAGTTTCCCTAATTCTTGATGCTGATTTTACATATCTTTTTTTAACCTTTTACTTTCTTCAGAAAAAAATGAGCAAAGTAAAGGTCATTTTTGAATCTGGATTTTCTGAGGGTCAGCCATGGTAAAAACAAAAAAATCTGTTCAAAAGATGATACAATCTCATTATTCAAGAGTACTCTTTAGAGCATCATCAAACTTATCTGACATTAACCATAAGAAAAAAAAGTTATCAAAAAAAGAAGAAAAAAGAAAGAAAGAAAGGAAAACTTATTATATTCCCCACCAGAGGGAGACAATTTTTTTCCTTTTGCTTTTCAAAATCTAAATTCTGATTAACACAGATTTGAAGAGTACAATACAAGGTTTACCAGGGATGATTAATACCCACAGGAAAAGAACAAATTTACAATCTTATTTGTTTTATTTTGTTTTTTATTATCAAATTACTTTTGAGATCTAAGTTCTGTTCTGCCAGCACCGTAAATGCAATTTAACAAGCATGGAACTTTAAGAGCTACTGTTATTTTAGTGTAGACTTTACCTCTAATTATATTACTATAGATTTAGAAAGGATATTGATAATATAACGATATGGAATAATTTAACATAATTATTTTCTGTAGTAAGATATTTTCAAATCAACCCTAAACTAATAGGGACAAGGGGCATGGTGGTGGTGGAAGAGGAGAAACGGATAATGCTGTCTTTCTACTTTCAAGACTGTAGGTGGTGGAATAAGCTGAAATGAACCAGTCAATTTTCTTTTCTTTCTTTTTTTTAATCCTCACCCAAGGACATATGCATGGATTTTAGAGAGAGAAGAAGGGGGAGAGAGAGAGAGAGAGAGAAACATTGATCAGTTGTCTTCTGAATGTGCCCTGACTGGGGACTGAGTGTGCAACCTAGACATGTGCCTGACTGAAATCGAACCAGCCACCTTTTGGTGTGCAGGACAATGCTTCAACTACTGAGCCACACTGGCCAAGGCTGCATCGATCAATTTTCAATATGCTGCAACACTTTAAAAATATTAAGGAGAAGCTGACTTATAGTAGTTACTAATTTAGGAAAAGTGATACATGAGCAATAACTTCTGTGGCATATCTGTGCTTAGGGTAATTAAACATTTTATCAAAAATACAGAAAATTGTCTAGAGATTTATAGTGTAAGACCTACTGTACTTTTAAAAAGTCCAATTTCATGCCCAATTTAGTAGGTAGAATGTTAGATCTACATGTCCAGTACAATTACTTGGACATTTCATTCTTCTCAATGGTTCTTTTTGGAAACCAGTTTAGATCTGAGCTTGTGTAAATGTGTTTTAAATTACTTGGAAACATTTTACAAATCCAATTAGCTCACAGTCAAGTCTTTTCAGCTCACCTCATTTGACACAAGGGAAGCTGAAGTAGCCTTACTGCTTATTGTGATGCCTATTTATTTACTTTTTGTCATTTTCAGAATGAGTTTAGCTAAAATATGGAATAATTCTCAGAAGCTCACATTTAAACATGAAATAACGTGGAGGCATCTGGTGAAATATTTGTCTGGTTAGGAGCGTGGGTTTCTCATCATAATTCAGTAAAGGTAAATGGATGCTTTAGAAAAGCATAGAGTGTCACTTAAGTTTCACTTGCCTCAGGTATCATTTAATCAGCAAGCATGGTTAATAATTCTGCTTTTCTATTTGTCAAGATCTCAATATTTTTTCAATATGAGGCCTGCTCCAGTGTACTTTACATGACACTTTATAATTAGTGGTACTTGAGAATTTGGCAGTTTTAAAAATTCATACAACATTCTTAGTTACAATTTATAAATGATTTTAAAGTATAATTAACATTCATCTTTACAAGTTATATGCAAACAAATATGCAAATTCAGAAATAAATATGCAAACATATAAAATGTTTTTGAATTAAGTAGTCCTTAACATTTTTAATGAAATCAATATTTTATTCATATTTTGCACACAATTTTGAGTACTTACTGATTTGAGGAGGTCTACACCATTTAGGCTTTTGCATATTGCAACCTCTAACTACCAGCAACAGGAGGGAAATAAGAATGAGTTCCTTTTTTTCTGGTGAAAACTGAAAGGACGATTTAGGAGACAAATGTAATGGGTGCTGCCAGTGGATTATTGAAGCATTTAAAATGATCTTTTTGTTCCTTGTACTCTTTGCCCTACAATGAACCTCTCCTTCTTTAGACGATACAAATCTGTTTGGATCTCAGGAAGACAAAGTTGAAGACATCAACCAACATGCCCCAACTTCTTGAATTGGTGGGCGAAAAGAGAAGAATGTAGGATTCAATGTGAGAAGACCAAAAGATTACCGGGAAAATGCACCTTCAGTGGAGAAGTCACTAAGAAAGAGTGTAGATTCAATAGGTTTACTTATTCAAAAAAATCTTTTCAAGAGGTTAACTGATTCAAAATCTTAGTTCATTCATTAAACAAACACTCATCTTTCAAGGCTTGGCTTCAACTTCTTTTCAAGGCATAATTCTCATTACCAGGGTCTTCCCTCTCTGAATTCCCACTGTGTTAGAAGACAGCCAGGCAAAGGCCTTGATGTGCTCATTGTGGGCAAGGCCTACCGTCAGTGTTATCAGTGGTACACAGAAGTAGAAGACTTAATCAGTAGTATCACATGGTTTAGCTCTAAAATGTTCAGTTTTTACAGGCATACATACTTTATTATTATTTTTTAAATGGCAAATTTCTTGCAGAGGAAACATTTGTACAAGAGATGGTGAGAGTTTATTTTGAGTGGCAGCTCTGATAAATTTGTTGCCTTTCACTGGAATGCTATACAAAGAGGGGTTCTGAGGTTATGTTAGCAGCTTGCACACCACCACGTTTTTGTCATCCTTGTTTAACTTAGAATCTTGTTTTAGGAGTAGCATTTTTTTTATTAGACAATGAGAACTTTATGATCCATTTCATTTCCTTTTTTTTTAGCTGCTAGAAACTCAGGGAAAATTTTTGATATAATTTTTCTTTTTTATTACTTGATTTTTTTTCTTTTATTTTGTGGACTATGTTATTATGCTGCAATTTATTTTAAACATCCAGTTACTTTAAATCTTTTTGAGAGAAACAGATACTTACATATACTTCTTTCTATAAACTTTATGGAGCCTAGCATAGGTCTAGGACCCTGAGGAGGCATAGAATATATGCACTTTCATTGCATGGAGAACACAGAACTCAATGCTATGGAACTCCTATATGGTAAGTGCACAGTGATGCATGAATGAGTGAGTGAATGAATGAATGAGTTCAGAGGGAATTCACACCATGAGAAAGATCGTGATGGGATGTGATTTACCAAGGAAAGCATCAAACTGGAGATAAATCTTGGTTAATGCCTTACAAAAGGTACAGACTAAAGATTGGAACAGGAGGAAATGGCGTGGAGGAGAATAAAGATTTAGTAAGAAGAATTGAAAATGACAGGAGCCATAATGCAATAATATTTGACTCCCCTACATTGGAATATTTGCTTGGGTGAAATGTAAGATTTCAAAGAGCAAGACATTTTTAAAAATTTATTCAGGACACATTAGTGTAGCCTTCCAGGATGGTTTGAAGTTGGTGGATGATGAAGGTGATTCTGCTACCTACATTTATTTCAAATTCATAAATAAAACCACAAGATGTGATGATTTGAACTTGCTTATTTAGGGTATAATAATTCACTTAGTTGCATCACAAATTAATCTTCCTTCATAGAATCAGAATGAGTAACGGAATTCTGTTTTGCTGCAAGCTGCTCCATAATGTTTGTGGGGACTGGTTTTGTTTATTTTCTGCTTTACAATAGTCTTAGGTAAACAACATATAGCTATATCTATGTGCATCTGGGTAGGCTTCAACATTTTTATTATGCAACTTAAACATGAAAAAGCCAGATCTGCTGCACTTAGCAAAACAGCTAAATCTCATTCAGTGTAATGCAAACCCCTACCACCCTCTTGCCAAGTAACCTTAGTCTTTAAAGACCATCCGTGCACAATCAGTCACTTCCATATGCCTTTCATTCTTCCCTTACTCTACGTTTTTTTTTCCCTTCAATGTTTTGTTTCTCTGGGCTGAATTTCATCTCAGTTGATTGCCCAATTCACTTTTCATTCAGTCATAATTGTTTTTTGAATTGTCTTAAATTCTCAAATGGATTATGACAATTTGAAAATTAACAATGGCGCCTTAATTGCATGGGGCTGTGTGATCCACAAAACCCTGTTGGCTGATGTTCCCCCTCCCAATCTATATACTTTTTAAGCCAAATGTGAAAAAGTAGAAATGAACAGACACAAGCAGAAAATACATATGGTTGTGATTTACAAAAGTGCTGGATTTGCCAATATTTGCAAATCAACCACAATACCTGCAAAACCACTTTAATACAGAAATTAATTAAAAAATCCAATTGAGTTTTCTTTCTTCCAGAATCAGTTTCTTTCTCTTGTGGAAGTAGGAACATATACAACCAGGACAACATTTTCTGCATGTGTGTGGAAATCAAAATTCAGGAAAATATCATTATTCTTTAATTATCTAACTTCAGCTGGGCTCTCAGTGCAGTTTGGCAATCCTCTTACTCGTCCCTGGTCGGCTTCTACAATTCCTTTTGAGGCAGCTGTTTCAAACCTTTAAACTTGTGTCATTCTTCTCACCCCCCACACCCTCATTCTCAGCCTGTAGCCTTGCTTTACGATTTACAGAGAGTGTAGCAGTTCTGAGCAGACGCCTTGAACTCTCTTTGCTTCTATCTGTAGACTCACCTACAGAAACACACATATTTTAACCTCTGCCTTCCTCAGTCTTGAAGGAAGTGACTTTTCCCTCTACACTAATATCAGCCTTTCAGATGCACTGAAGTCTGTCTCCACGGGCCTGTCCTCTAGATGTCAATCTCTTTCTCCTCTGGTTTCCTCCCTTCAGCCTACAGATGCGATCACGGCTAGTGTTCACCATCTACTACTACTTCAACCTTCCCAAGCCCATTCTTGTCTTTTCACACTCGGCCTTTCTGTGCAGCCCACTCTTTCTTCCGCCTGCAACTCCCTTCCCGTCTCTGTGCGCTGGGGATTAGGGAAAAATGGTCACGCCTGGGAACTTTTGCCCACTCATTTTTCTCTCTTAGCTAATCATGGCATTCTTTATTTCCTTATTCTGAAAATTGCTTTTAGATAGATGTGCCTGGGGCTGCAAATTTTGGTCTCATATGTTTTCCGGGTTGTAGCTTCCGTGTCCCCTTTGGACCCTCATATGACCAGGCAGGAGGGTCTCAGACATTCTCCCGCACTGTGAAACACTTTGAAAACACTGTCTCTGCTTCCTCAGCTGTCATTCACTTCTCATTTAGCCACCTGGTCTTACTAAGATTATGGATGACTTACTGATGGCTAGCTAGATCCAATGGCCCATTTTCAATTTTCATCATTTTCTCAGCTTTTTAATATTGTTGAGTTTTTGACTTTTTGATGCTTCACCCATCCCCTGCCATTGGCTTCCAGAACACCAATCGGTATTCAGATTTTTACTAAGTACTTACTGCTCTGATTTTTTAGATACAAAGGGTAGTGATACACAGCAAATAAACCAGCAAGTACAAATCAAGGAATAAAGTCTATGCATAGAAGAGTGCTCATTCCTGTGCTAATAGGGTGGAAGAGGACTTGATTTATTCCTGAACTAAGGCTTGAGGGATGACTAGGTAGGATGCGGCCAAGGGTGAGAATTAGGAAGCAGCAGCAGTATATGTCAATTCTACAGGAAAGAGAACGTGGGTGTTCAGATAACTTCAAAATATTTGGTGTGATTGAAGCAGAGGGTTTGGTGAGTGCATTGTAAAAAATGGAGCTGGAGAAGGCAGGGGCCTGGTCATGGAAGGCCAGGTGAGCTATTTTAAAGAGTTTGGAGACTTTATGTAAAGACAACGGAAGCTCTGAAAAATATGATACAGAAGTGCAATGATCAGAGTCACATTTTAGAAATATCTCTCTGGTTGCTGAGTAGATAATGAATTGGTGGAGGGTAAGAGCGGCGGCAGGGAGGTGGGTTCCACGGCTGGGGCAGCAACCTGGGCCAGATGGTTCTGGCCCGATGCAGGGGAATGCTAATGCGATGGAAAAAGGTGAAAACAAGTGATGGATTTAGTGCTAAGAAGGAGAAATAGTGAAAAAGACTTGGCAATTGACTGAACTCTTCCCTGCAGCTGTCTTTAGTCACTTGCTATCATCATCATCAGCATACCTGCCACTCTGCCATTTGTTATACAACCATAGTGAGAGGCTGGCTTTATCTATTGAATGTTTAAAAAAGCTGCAAATGAAATTATTTCTTCCGTTTCAGTTCATTATGAATATTTATTTTTAATAATGTGAAGGAAAACACACTATTGTCTTTTTATTAGCTTTCGGTTGCTGCTGTAAAAATCGCCACAAATTTAGAGGCTTACAACAAAAACGTATTATCTCACTGTCTGAAGTCCAGGTAGGCTTGCCTGGGTTTTACGCCGAACATAGAATTAAGATGTTAGCTGCCTTGGGCTCTTACCTGGAAGCTCTGGGAAGAACCTGCTTCCAAGCTCATTCTGACTGCTGAACAAATTCAGCTGTAGGACTGAGGGCCCACTTTCCTTGCAGGCTGTCAGCCGGGGGTTGCTATTGGCTGCTAAAGGCCACTTGCATTCCTTTTCACACTGCCCCTCCTTCTTCAAATCAGTAATGCCAGCAACGGCAAGTCAAGTACTTTTTTTTTCTTTTTTAGCTTTTTTGAAATATTATTGACAAAACTGCAAGGTGTTTAAAGTACAAAGTGATGATTTGATATACGTATACTTATGAAAGGATTCTTCCCGCTGCGTTAATGAACACATGCATCATGTTACATTTTTTCGTGAGAACATTTAAGTTGACTATCTTAGCAAATTTCACTTATACAGTAGTGTTATCAGCTACGGTCAGTCACCGTGTTACACACAGACTCCTTTCACCTTATAGGTGAAAGTTTGTACCCTTCTGCCAGCCCTTGCTATTTCACCCATTTCCCAGTCCCTCACAACCAGTTTTTAACTCTCTGTTTCTATGAGTTTCAGTTTTTCATTTTTTAATTCAACACATCAGTGATACCAGGCGGCTTCTCTGTTTCTCTCTCTGCCTTATTTCTCTTAGATACTGCCCTCCAGGATCATCTATTTTGTTGCCAATAATAAGGTTTTTGTCTCTTTTAAGGCTGAATAATATTCCATTGTATGTGTGTGTGTTTGTATATATCACATTTTTAATCTATTCATCTATTGATGAACTCTAAACTAATTTCTATGGTTAGTCAAGTCCTTTTTTATGCCTTAAATTTCTCTGACTTCCCTTTTAACTGTGCTTTCAGTTTTTTAGGACTCTTGTGGTTCCATTGGGCCCACCTGGATAATCCAGGATAATATCCCTATTTTAAAGACATCTGTTTAGTAATCTTAGTTACATTTGCAGTCCCTTTTACCATGTAATGTGACATATTCATGGGTGTCCTATTTCACCACATTCATAGTCTGGGGCTTAGGCCAGGATGTCTTTGCAGGCCGTTTAAACATTCCATCTAGCACATTCTCATTTTAAATAGGAAAATCTATAGAATAAATAAAAACCGCTATAATGTCATATTGTGAACTAATCCGTAGTGTTTTGGCATAATTTTTTCAGGTAAGTGTCCATCTATTTTAACTATCTAATTTATTGCTTACTGAAATGTTAGATTTACGGGTTGTTTAATCTTTCTATCCTTCTGTCTGACAACTACTGTGATGAGTGGGGAAATGACCAGATATTTAGTAGTTGAGATCCCTAGGTAGTAATGTCCCACTGATGCACGCAATCTGCTTTTGTGACCTGAAACATTTAGACAAAGATTTTCGGCTATGGGGAATGAGATGGGGGACAGCATGAGCCTCCTATAAACATATCAATTACATGATTTTGTTATGATGAGGAAAGGAAAATTGACTCTGAAAAATCAAAATTTTCTAATAATCCCCATATTAAGGTATGGCTTTTCATTCATCCAGGAGGTACCTAATACGTGTGTACTGGTTTCTCAAGCACCATTCCATGTACCAGGGTAGGCCATCGTATGAGGCACGCCAGGCTCCTGTTTTCTCAGAGCTTCTTCTTCTCGTTCTGTGCTCTGGCCAACAGAGGAGTGAAAGGGAATGGTGAGGAGATATAGGGGCGGTCATTTCTTCTCGTAGGGACCAACGTCCTCAGAGAGCTTCCCATACAATTTTTTTTTTCTTCCTAAAAAGTACCCTTGAATTCTGGAAGGCTCGAGGAGAGACCACAAAGGAGGCATGGCCTTGACTTAGTGGTCAAGGCCCTCAAAGGTAGAGAGGGGTGGAAAATTTTTCTGGTTAAATGCTAGTCAGTTTTCATTTTTCAAAAGTTTTGGCATAAGGAAAGGGGGAAATCACAAACAATAAGCCTAAGGAGAAAGTTTCAAAGATAACTTTAAAAATTCAACGAATAAAGCTTCAGTTTGTTGCCCAGCATGTTGGGGACATAACTGGTGACACAGTAAGCATTTAACAGTTCTCCGCTTTTTTGTTATTGCCCTGTGTGGTGTAACTGAGGCCCCTGATGTGTTCCCGAAGACTATTGAGGTATGAATACAAATTGCCAATTTTGAAAAATCAGTTTGACAATCAAACAAAAACATATTCCTGACTTTGTCTTTCCTTCCTACAATGCAAAGAACACTAATGCCATTGACCTTGTTGGAGAATAAAGATGAGCAAATTGTCAGTCATTAGGCGCAACACTAGCAAATGGAAACAATGCTTGAGACTCCTGTTTATTACCGATTCAATTCATTTGTGGATACAAACTTGTGAGTGTGTCTCCCTGTCTCCATTTCCCCTTCCCCTTCCCCTCCCTCCTCCTTCCCCTTCTCCTTCTCTTCAGAAAAACAAAACAGAAACAAAGAAATCCAGAATACCTAACTCTGGGGAGCAAAAAATGCATGTGTCCATGAAGACATTGAGAAAAGGTAACAGACAAATTCATGTTTGTGGAACCGGGAATCATTCTGATGAGTGAAAGAAAGAGTGGCCATATATATAAAAACAGTATGCTTCTTGATGAGGATTTTACCTGGATCCATGTTACCCTGAGATCTGACAAGCACACACTTGAAGACCCGTTTTCATGCAGAAGGAACAGCCCTGTCACTTCCACCTAAATCATTTGCTATATGAATTTAGGTAAGTTTGTTACCTTTTGTGAAATTTAATTATTTTTATTGTATGACTGGGAAAATAAAATCCACTTCCTAGAATTGTTACATATATGAAATCATGTATCAAATAACTGGCACATTATCTCGCACATGGCTTATCTTCGCTCAGTTGAAGCTCTTATTTCTATTATTATTGCTTTAGTATAGAATAGCATATCTATGTATTTTTCAAACTTTTCCCCAAAAGCTCAAAATATTTTAGTACATTTATTATTACCTTCAACACACAGATTGAGAAACTGACAAAAATATTAAACATTGATACCAAGCCACAGAGTTGAGAAAGAAAATTCCACATATCCTTTTTTCTTGCTGTGTAATTTGCTCACTGAGATCCAGTTTGTGTTCTGTACGTGATCATGACTTTGAGGGGAGTAGCTAGGACTCTGAGACTGTTCGGTTCACTGGAGCAGCACTGGGGAAACTCCCTGATCAAGTTAGTACATCTGTCCTCGTACAAGGCAGGAGAGCTTTCTCACTCTTCTGTTTGTGGCTCCAGGGCCACGCAAGCTCAGCAAGGAGTAGGGGAAAGTAGAGAATAAACAACTCTTCGGGATGATGTGAACATGTCACAGGAGCAGACACCTCACCAATTCCGTAAATAGTCAAATTTCTTGGACTTCCAACCTTCCTCGGTTTGACTTTGGATTGTTAGCTCTTCACTCCCTGAAACCGCCTCTGACTTCCTGTGTCTCTGAAGTCTGGAACCTCCTGTGTTTCATCTGCACTGACCTGAGTTCCTGCTTCACAAGTGTGTCCCACACACCATTATCTGACACTCACCCATGATCCAGATGACCAACTTCGTCCTTAAATACTGGCAGCAGACTTTCCCAGCTAACTTCTGAAAATTAAGGGGAAAAATAAAAAAGAACCATGGAGGCTCTTAGATGTTACTTCTCTTCAGGGAAGAAGGAAAGGTTTAGGTTAAAGTTCTTACTGTACCACCCTTGCCCCCCATATTACCATCACCTGGCACTTTGCAGAAATGTTGAGCTTGTTGTCTTCAGAAGAGTGAAGCGTAGTACGGACAAGTGAAAACCATACTTTGTTGTCTTATTTTGGCTAAAAGATTCAATTTTTTTTTTAGCTAAGCCATTTTCAGAGGTACTGTTATGTACTAACCTGACTAGTTTGAGCACACAGTATCACTACATGATGCCCACACACGTGCACGTCCTTCCCTCCACACACAAACACATATTTTCATCAGCATGTCAGATTCATGGTACTTGAAAATTTTCTTTCTCTACGAAGTAGTAGAACATTTGCATAAAATATCAGTTCACATTTTGTGAAAGTTGAGAAATTACTTATAAAACTCTCTTCCTCTTTTAATCTGTACTTGAAGTGCCCTGAGAAGTTCTGAGATGGCCTTAGTGACACATCTTACGCTCATGTTGAGCATTGTGTTGCCATCAGTAGGAGTTTTACTCACGTGACAGGCCCTGGATCAGGCCCCCAGGTCCAGCCATGTGCAGAGAGACAGGAAGATTTTTAAAGGTGCCAAAGAATCAAGAGGTGCCGAAAGCTGTCTATCATGAGAGCAAACACTCCTGGGTATCCATTAGCTATGATAAACAGAGTATAGTTGGCAGTGTGTTTTTTGACATAAATTTAAAAAGTAGTTTGCCAAACTATTTATTTTTCCTGTATAAAAGGTCAATGAAAGAAAAAAGAGTGGGGGGATGGTGGTCTCATTGTTGGATAATTGTTTAATATTGTATAATAAGGACGGATCATCTGATATTCAAGATCTGTATAGAGCTCAGAGGCACCAAGGTAGCAAGGAAATCAACAGCTCTTCCACCAAGGTACTAAGCGTTGAGTTAGACAAAGCCCACCTTGTAACTGATGGCTCCATTCTGGGGGGAATAACTGTGGTAGCCGGCCATGTATATAGGTAGAAAACTTTCTGAGGAAAATGTAGCAAGCTATTTAAAAACCCTTTCCTTTAAGACTGTCTAAGACATAGCAATTCAGTATCTCTTGATTGGTCCTAAAAACTGTTTTAAATCAATGCCCTTTTATTTTTTTTCTTGGCATTTAATTTCATTTGTGTACAACAAAGTTTTTTTTTTAATTTAATTTGTTAGAGTTTGGCCCCCAACACAGAAAAAAGGGGGAACCTCTGAGAGAGGGCCGCCAACAGTGGCAAGCAGCATCACAAGTGAATTCGATCTATGTACTTTTCAAATGTCTCAGATGTGGTCACTGACATTCGGCCTGATGAAGGAAACCCTAGGGAGTGGAAAAACACAAAGCATGCTACTGTACTGACATGCAAAATGTCTTATAATCTGTCTTTATTTTTCATGGCTGCGGTGGTCTGGATAAATGAGATCAAATTGGGCTAAACACTGTCCTTGGCTGCACTCACGTAGCTGTTTTCAAAAGCTAATAGGAGCTGTGTATGCACATCCAAAGACAGAATTTGGCCCCTTTGGTCTTTGCACAAACAGTTGCTGTAGTTGAAATGATTATTCCTGAGTGACTGTTTTATAAGCAGTGTTCTTGTCCAGCTTAAATCTCTTTTCACTTTAGTTCTCATAGTTAAAACATTTACAAATATGGAAACACGTAGCTCAAAATCTTTGGTTTCCAGAAAAATAGAAGTCTCCCTAGTAAAACTTGCAGATGAACTGGGAAAGAGGTAAACCAAGTCATATAAATGGTGGCAAAACCCTGAGAAAAAGTGTTAGCACTCATTTAATGGTAGGAATCCGATTAAAATTTTTATGGGTTGTTGATTCCTGGCCTTTCAAAAAGGAAATATGTTGTTAAATAATATGTTTAAAGAAAAATAGAGATCGTAAATACATTTATTTATTTAAATGCAAAAAAGCTGAAATTAACCTTCAGTGCTACTTTTTCCTTTCTTTAAAAAATATATTACATACATTACACTTTTTTTTTCCAAAGGCCAAACTTTTTGAAATAGAAGAAAACCAGTATGATAAAAAAGTGATTTTTATTACTGGAAATGACATCCTTGGGTCATCTTTGCATTTCCTTCTAGAAAATCACACATACTCAGGGCCTTAAGGTTTGGAAAGGACTTCTTGCATAAATCAATATAAGATATAAATAATACGAAAGACACTCTAGAATTTCTTGGCTCTTTGAGGCACTTACAAAGGTTTGCTTATTTTGTGCTTTGAGCAAAATTATTTATAGTTCTTTATTGCCCTTTCTCTGAAGATGATCAATTTAAGAATGTATTTAGTTATACATTGGAACAAGGACTTTCAAAAGCTCATAATTATATACATTATTCATGCATTTATCAATAATTACAAAGTAAATATTTTCACTTTTCTCAGGGTTAATTATTTATGCAAAAATGATCCCATTGAATTCTTTGAGTGGTTGATAATTTGTCTAAAATAGTGGATTTTTTTATTATCCACCAATGTAAACAGATTCCAGATTTTTGAGACCCATCATATATCTGCTTGAAACATTTTGAATACCAACTCCAAAAACTCGACATTAATAAAACATTAAAGTTCCAACCTAAGCCCATAAAAGTCAAGAAATCTAGAGTTAAAGTTGACCCAGCTCCCTGAACTCTGTGTTCCAGCATGTATGCATGGGTGATGGGACGGTGGTCTGGGCTGTTGCTCAAATCGGTCTTCTTGCATAACCTGAAAATGTAATTGAATTAGTGTGTGAAGCATTTCCATTCCCTGCAGTGGAGAGCCTCACGTACTATATCATCCACATCCCCTCTCAGGGCCCTCATTTTAACTCCTCACTGCAGTGTTCCTGCAAGGCTTCCTCAAACATTCAGAAATTGGACTTGCAAATACAATTTCCCTTCTTTTACGAGGCTTCAAGATGAATGATACACACTCAGCTTTCCTTGTTGCCTTTCGGCTGCTGGCCAGACAGATAGGGTTTAGGTAACATTCCTCCTTTTGGTTCACCCCCTCAGGGTTTGCTAGGTATTAAGCAAAGTCATTCTGCAGTTAAGGATTACTTTATGATCTAATTCCACTAGATGCAGGATAGCTTGCCATATTAATATGAAAATTATATGTATATCAGATTGAGTTTAGGGATATGTCATTTATAGGAGAATATTACGTCGTATATGGACTTTGGTTTCAAATGGACCCATGTTCCAATAAGGTCCTTGTTTTGCCACTTAACTTTTCAAATGTATGTTTTCTCCTCTGTAAAATGGGAATAATAATAGTTCTTCTGATTTTTAAGATTGTGAGGATTTAAAGAAATGAGGTATATGAAATGATTGATATACAGTAAGAACTTAATAAATGGCTGCTCTTATCATTCTTAATTTGGATAAGGTATAATAGCACATTGTTTCAATTAATTTTTTTTTTCTTCATCTGTCAAAGAGTGTGAGACAAGGCACCTTAGGTTGAGTTTGAATGTTCAGAAACGTCAAAAACAAGACTTAACGATAAGTGTAAAAAGGATGCTCATCCTTGGCCGTGATAGCCACAGCCTCATAGATGGAGATCAGGCTGACAACTCTGGGGAAGAGGGTGATGCCAGGGGGTGGAGGGATTGAGCAAAAGGAAGAAGAACTCACGGACATGGACAACAGTGTGGCAATGGCAGGGGCCGGGGGAGTGGAAAGGGATCCATGATAATGGAAAAAATACAATAAAAATAATTATTGATAGGCTAAAAAAGAAATATACAGTGATATCATTTTTATTGTCCAGATTGGCAAGGATGCATAAGAATGATGATATCATGTTGGCTGTGGGGGAGCAGGCTCTCTCATGTGCTGCTACTGGCACCAACTGGCATTCCATTTTGACAGGCAGTTTGGTGATGTGCAAAAAAATTTAAAGCATGCATTTTGTTTGACTCAGCAATTGTACTTCTAGAAATTTATCCTACAGAAATAATTAGGTAGGTTTTCAAGAATATTCATAAAAATCTTATTGAAAAATTGGTAAGAACCTAAATGTTAATATGGGACTGTTAAATTATAGTGCAATCATACAATGAGATATTAAATAACCAATAAAATGAATGAATTTTACATGTGTAATAAGTTTGAGTAGTCATAAATTGCAGAACAGATATTTGAAATGATTTCTATTTTTTTCCAATAGCTGTTACCAATGCTGTCTGTGGAACCTCCGTTTCTTAATCAGAAGTAGACTTTCTTAACCACATTTCAGACTTTCCACAGGATTTTCAATCACTTTTGTCTATATAAATCATCTCATTCTGTTTACTGAAACCCAAGGCCAGATTCATGGGTCTGTGACCCATGCCGTTGTAAAAGGCCCACACTCAGAAGAGCCTGAACTTGGTCTGATACTTTGTTGCTGTCTTGGAATTCTTCAGAATTGTGTTTTTGAATTTGTGTTTTGTATATGAAACTTGATGAGAAATGCAGTATGGGCATGAGAAGAGAAGATACATGTAATACATGTGTCTCGTATTGTTTTCCACTTCATCTGTGCATAACATTCTCTGTGCTCCTGGGCACAGAATCCCAGCTAACCAACGGCGTGTGGGAGTTCCGTGAGACTCGAAGCGAGTATGAACAAAGGGAGTTTTATCTGTGACTGAGCAAGCAGGGTCCCTGACAGCTCCAAGAGGCCATGCCTTCCCCTCAAACCAGAGCTTGCTTTGAATGCAGAAAGAAGTTAATCATGTTTCAAGAAACAGGAATGACCAAGAAATCCTATCATATTCCTTCATAACCAACCATTTATGCTGGACGTGAAGACAAAAAAGGAAAATGAAAGAACAACACATAATTACTCTTCCTTTAAGTCTTTGCTAACTCCTCACTAAGCTGAAGGTAGACAATGTTGCAGAAGCCACATCTCTTCTCAGGGCCAGGAGATGCAATTAAAGCAGGTGAGTTTGTTTTCACTGCTCTGCTAAGAATGAAATACATATGCAGGCATGAGCTACAAAATATAAATTGTATAATTTTGGTGATCCATATATGAATTAAAAGCTTTGCAATTGCATTTGAACCTGATATAGAAATATATAAAGATGAATGGTAATATTCATGTTAATATACTTCTTTTTTAATTTCTTCACTTAGAACATTATATAGCAAAAAAACAAAAACAAAAAACCCCCACTATGGCAAGTTATAGGAGAGACTGCAGAAGAACAGAAAGGGTTTTAGTATTTTTTTAAAGATTTTATTTATTTATTTTTAGAGAAAGGGGAAGGAAGGGAGAAAGAGAGGGAGAGAAACATCAATGTGTGGTTACTTCTAACATGCTCCTTACTGGGGGCCTGACCCAGAACCCAAGCATGTGCCCTGACTGGGAATCAAACTGGGAACTGTTTGGTTTGCAGGCTGCACTCACTCCACTGAACTACAGCAGCCAGAGCCAGAAAGGGCATTATATGTTAGTACTATTAATGTCACATTTTTACTGCTTTTTGAACAAGAAGCCCCATATTTTCATACTGAACTGAGCCCCACAAATTATGTAACTGGCCCTGATATCAGTGATAAAGGAGCAAAGGTGTTGGAGGCATCTGCTGCCTTTGTTTACCAGCACTCCTTTCCTCTTCTGTTAACAGACCCTACTTTTCTGGAGGCATCTCCCCGCAGTCCACGCATTCAAGCTGGAGTTGATTTCAGACCTGGCTTCAGGAGTGCATGTGAGACTCAAGCTTGGTCAATCAGATTATTTCATTTTCGTGGTCCTGCTGATTGGTTTGGAGATGGATATTTCAGCCATGTTGATCCATACCAATCCTAAGACTTGTGTAAGAAATAGCAAGAAGAGATTCTCTGCATTTGTTGCTAGAATCTAACTTGAGGACAGGCAGTCTTGGAGCTACGGGGAGCCCAAGAGTAACACCAACATGGGGAGTGGAAAAGGTGAGAGACGCATAGAAACCAAATCCTGGTGATAGCACAGTTGGAGTCGTTAGTGGTGTGAGACCTTTTATGCTCATGCTAGCATGAATTAGATTTTGTCCCTTGCAACAGTGTTTGGATACAGTATGCTTCATTATGTTTGTGCATAATAGATATTTTTGAAGATATATACCAAGCCAGTAACAGTGAATATCCCAGTAAGGGAAGATTATAAAGAGGACTTTCAGTTACAACTTTGTACTGTTCTCTAGTGTTAGACTTTTGTAAAGTGGGTGTATATTACTTTAAAACCAGCGAAAACAATGAAGTTGTTTCCATTTTGGAAAACAATTCTTATCATTCTTAATCTTAATGTAATAATTTCCCATTTGGACCCCAAAGCAGATGTCTTAAAGCAGACCTTACATGTATTATTCAGTAGCACGAGCCAGTATTCTCGTGCCAATTTCTCTGCAAAATGACATGGGCCAGAAAGACAGTCACAGAGCCATAACACAAACTTTTAACCATCAGTTTCACTGGTTGGTGTTGTATAATTATACTGCAGAAGGCTGCAAATAGAAGATTAATGAGTTTGGCCTTACTAGCCACCTAAAAGTGGAAAATTTAATTCTCAAGTAGGCAATCTTTTGTCTTACTGTGTTCTAATGCACATATGCATGAATAGAAGGAGAAACTTTGGATTTGAAGTTTCAAACTATGACGCTGAGAAGGTCGAAAGTGCTAAAATCAGGCAGCGAAGGAAGGCTAGGGCCATCTCATGGAGACCGTTCAAAGAACCCCACAGAATATATTTTAACCCCCCTAGAGTCCTGCTGGGTGACATTGCAGTGCCACTTTGGAGACATTTCGTGGTAGTGTTTCATGCATATCCTTGTGCTCAGGCCTCCAGCAGACAGCAGCAACATCAGGAGCGGGTGGGAGCAAGGATTCTGTTTCCTTACCTTTCTGCCCAGAGGTGTGAGGCGCAGCTGGGATGTGCTCCCTTGGGCCGCACTGTGTGCCCCATGGGCCATTCTCCAGCACAGCATTCCGTGCATTTGCTAACCCCTCTGCTCATGATCTCAGTCCTCCTTCCCTTCCCTCCCTAGCTATCCCCTTTCCCCCCTGAACTAGAACATAGAGACATCTTCCCCACCCCCAATTTTTTAATGTAAGGAAATTTTTCTTCCAATGTTCTCGCAACAAGTGAAGATTTGAATGGTTTCTTTTGGTCTGACATTGCTTTTTTATGTATGTGTATGAAAGCAAACCTGTTACCATTCATTTATATTCAATTAATCAAGTAGTTCCCTGGAAACTTGCTTTGACAGGGCACGACCCAAGGACAAGGCTAAGGTTGAGAGGATGGGGAAAGAAGCTCACCCTCACTGGGGATCAGGAGGGAGGGAAGGGAGGGGCTGGGCCTCTGGAAGGCACTTGGCTACTGCCCGCTGTCGCCAGCCATGACTTTGCAATTGGTGTGGGTTGTCACAGTGCCTGGAGGGAGCAAATACTATTTAGTTACTGCTAAATTTGCTTGTTTAAAGTAATGCGAGCATCAGGTAACATGTTCCAAAGAGAACCCAGTGAAAGGCAACCCTCCCTCTCACTGCTATACCTCCTCTTCTCTTCCCAGAGGCGTTCTTCTGGACAGCTGGTGCCTGTTTAAGCACCCCTCTCTGGTTCTTCACCTTGGCTTCACCTTGACTTTGACCTGTGAAGTAACAGCCTTAACTGCAATTTGAAGATGACACTCAGTTCCTCACTTTACTATTCTTTCCTTAAGCAAAGTAATGAATAAAGAAACATATGTGAAAGCTTGAAAGCCCTCACTCTAGGCACATGATTAACTCCTATACCTGTTTTTCACACCTTTCCTTGAGCAAAGTTGAGCAGGTGACTGGTTCATTCTTTTCTGCAGCATGTGATATTTCCAACTGCAAAATGAAGTTCAAACTACTAAAAAAAAAGAAAGAAAGAAAAGCTAGTTTTTTAAATTATCTTGAGATACAAGTTGCAAAGAGGTAGCCTGACAGCTCTCATCAATGGAATCAGTAAGCTGTGAAGCCATGTGGCCAGCTACGTCTTGTCGTTAATGTACACAGTGCAATCAGATGCCCCCATGACTGTTATGATTGCAGGATCATAAAGCTTTAGAGTAACAGAAAAAGCAAGAACCTTTGTTTGAAGGGTCAACCAGGAAAACAGACTGAGCAAATTAATAAAACAGAAGTGCAAAGATTTTTACGATAATATTCACACTTAAATTAGGAGGTAAGCAAATGAAGTCTTAGTGTATTTTCTACGCTGAGTTAGATATTAAAATAAATAACAGCAATGGCTTTCTAATGTCTGTAATTAGCACTGACCAGCAATATAATTTGGCTTTTCAGATAACTCTGTATTTGACTGAATTTTCAAGATTGATGTTTTATAAATTTAAGCAATAAAATACATACAATTCTAAAAGTAACTAGAGAAGTAAGTTTTCTACACAAAACAGTAATAATGAAGTTTCCTTTCAAAGTCATTGTGTGCATGTGTGTATGTACATGTATGCATTCTGCGTGCTTCACCCACAGATCATCATGAAGAGGATCTTTTTCTTGCTGGAGTGTCAGATCTTAAAATAAGATTTAAGGGCCGGCAAGTCTGAGTGAGCGGGACTGAAATGTGATTTCCGGAAGCACTGCTTACCAGAGCATGGAGAATAGCAAATGCTGTTTCTGTGTCTTGGAGGTTAGACATTTTTGGACAGACATATTTTAATTCAGCTTTTTTTCCCCCTGAAATCAAATATATGCTGTAGCTACCTTGAGATGTGCAGTTGCTTATTATAGTTAATGGATTGTTCATCCTCTTTGCCCTTGAGATAATCCTAAATATGTGCATAAAACAGAGATCACGTTGCTCATAAAAACCAATCGGCCTGGAGTTGGTCCACAAGGCGTTGAACATTCACTTGATCGGGTGGGAAAGATAATGTTTAACAAAGAATTAGAGGATTAGGTGGTACCAAACATGCTAAAAGAAAGGGATAATTTCATTCCAGGTGAACCTCTGTGACATTTCTTGTACCCAAACACAGATTAAAATGGTCCCAGAGCCTTGACTTCGGGCTCCTTTCTCTCCGGTGCTGACCCTGCATCCACCGAGGGCTCTGACTGCTGGTATCATCCCTTGAATCTGTGAATAACTCACAAGGTAGTTTCTCAGCTTTATAAAGATGTATGAAATGAGTCATTTACAAATCAATGTACATAGGGGGAAATGCTAGAATTCTGCTAAATATGTTTATATTTGAACAACGGATACATCTCAGCGTGCTTTAGACAGGGATGTGCATATGTTTATTTAAATGACAGACAGTTAAAAAGATAACTGTCACAGTGTTTACTGTTAAGATTTCTATTTATCTTAACATTTAGAAGTTAAATAAAAAATGGATTGTGGATTATAGCCTGGGAGTGTTTGAGACAGAATTTAATACAACAGCTTGTGGCAAATGGAGGTAGCCAGCTGGTAGAGCCCAAGAGTCAAAAGTCCTGTGGAGAGGTAAGGTTGTGAGGCCTTGGACAGCTAATGTGCGACCTCATTTGTTTTTCACTTGTTTACTTAAACAATTAAATACAGGTTGGAGAGGTGGGTTGAAGGAGCTGTTTGGAATTTGCTTCTCTGGTTCTGGCATTCACCCAGAAGGGCTGCATGGTCAAGTTGCAGCCCTGGGCCTTACAAAGCATTTTGGTCGGTGACCCTGCTGAGCACCTTGAACATTCAGGTGGCACGCCTGGCTCTCCTGCTTTGTCCTTTGTTCTAGGCCCTGGGCTGTGCTCTTTGCTATTCTGCTTAGTTTACTGCAAAGGAGAACCACTTCTCATTTTAGCTTCTTGCTGTCTCAATTCTTCATAGCCTGGAGGATGTTGCCAAACAAATGTAACCTCTTTTCTTGGTCTAGCTACTTCTACCTGTGTTTGCAGCAAGGCTGGCTATTTGGCAGTGAACTTACACACTCTGGAAATGTACTTTGGGATGTGTTAAACTGAATTGGGAAATATTTCAAACTATTTCTTAAATAAAAAAATTGAAATGTGCTGCTGAAGTATCCTGGGATGGAATATCAGTGCCCCTGACAGAGTAACAAACATAAAAGCACAGGGTTCACAAACCCTGACCTCAGTGAAGAGACCTGGAAAGAGAAAGATTAAGCTTTTTTTTTCCTTTTCTTTTTTCCTTCTTTATTTTTCTCTCTTTTTTCTTTAAGCAGATAAAAACAAAAACACACAACTTTTAGAGGAGCACAAGTACACAGAATCCCTGAAGGGGTAATTTACATCCACTATCCAAATCTTTAAGGTCTCAGAGAGTATGTCTTAATTATGAAGGCAAGAATTTCACAGAAAGACACTGTGGCTTTGAACAGAGATACACTAAGAACAGTAAATTTTAGGATTCCCAAGCACAGTTAAAATACTATAACCTTAAGCCCTGGCTGGCGTAGCTCAGTGGATTGAGCGTGGGCTGCGAACCAGGCATCGCAGGTTCGATTCCCAGTCAGGGCACATGCCTAGGTTGCAGGCCATGTCCCCCAGCAACCGCACATTGATGTTTCTCTCTCTCCCTCCCCCTCTCCCTTCCTTCTCTAAAAATAAATAAATAAAATCTTTAAAAAAAATACTATAACCTTAATTATTCTTACAGTAACTATCTTTGCTGTTATGTAACAATGCTTACCAAATATAGGACATTCATGTGCCATCTTCATGGTGTTTGCCAAGACTGAGTACCAGCATGCTGTTATTAGTATTTTTCTTTAGGTCGATTCAGCACGGGATGTCCAGATATTAAGACTTGGAGGACATCCAATAATGAAGACATGGGTACACTTTTTGCTCTGGTCTGGGGTTAAGTGCACTTAATTTATTTTATTCAAGGCATAGGGAAGTTGCTGTCTTGGGTGATCTGCCACTAAGTCTGGAAATCGTTATATAAATTGCTACATATAAAGCAATGACACTCTTTTACAAGCACACTGGCAAAAATTCCTTTTATGCATTTGATCAACTATGAAATAGTTGCTCCAATTCAGTCTTCCATGCGGAATTGAATGAAAGTGGGGGTTTGGCTGTCCACTGACACCCCTAAGCAAATTCCCAAGGCAGAGGTTTGGTGAGAAAAGGAAAGAGGTCTTTATTGAAAAGCTGCACAGTCTGGGAGGGTGCCAAACTCCTATCTCAAAGCCCATCCCCTCAGGAAACCCAGAGGAAAATCCAGCCACTCTCTGCCAGACCAACCCAATGCCTCGTCCAGAGTTCCTTCTCTCATTTAAAATACTGTCTTTAGAAATGCAGGTGTCTGCTGCACGATCATCCACGCAGCTTAGCTTCTTTCCAGTTGCACCCAGCCTTCGCTTCTTCCTGGCACCCGCACGGGGCCAGCGCTGCCATTGGCCACGTGGCTTCCAGAGCAATCTGGTCCCGAAACCGCACTGGCTGGGGATGTTCAGGAGGCGGGCCAAACAGCACATCTCCCCCTTCCACAAGGTTTTTGGTAAGTTACCTTTGTGGTCGGGCCACGAGCTCAAACATCTGGGTGCTCTGGGAGGGTGCAGCCCTCCAACCAATCCCGTTTTTCTTCCCGGGCTACACGGACAGGATTCCTCTGGTACCGCAGCTCCCCCGCCACCATTTTGACTCTTAAATCCACGTGTGGCGGCCTTCTCCTGGTCCCCGCCTTAACCAGGAGGAAGAGGTTTTCGCTTCACGGCCCACGGCCCACGTGCTCAGTGCAAGGCCTCCTCCTGCAGCGTCTGGACGGAGGGTGGGGCACGCGTTAGGGTAGCGTGGCTTGGTTACCTGGGCAACAGGGCCTGGCGGGCCTTCAGGGGTGGCCCGTGGTGGCGCCTCTGGCTCCGGGGTGTGGCCGGGCAAGCTATTGGTAGCAGAACCAAGGACTTCAGGAGAAGTTTCTGTCAAATCACGTGAAGACGGAGCTGTGTGTTCCTACATATTGATATCAGATGCTGTATATTTGGTAGAGTCCTCATTTAATCTGAGAGAATTTTTAAATTGTCATTTTCCCTCTTGGTATGTTTCTTTCTTTCTTTCTTTTTTTTTTTTTTTTGATTGTTTAAACCAAAAGTTATTGTCCAGTTTAATTTCCCAGCACCTTGTATGATAGGGTTTATAATACTGGTGCTGGGTATTGGGACTATCATAGGCTTCTAAGCCTCAGATCATCATCTCTGAAAAGGAACGTATTCTCTTCAATATCATCCAGTTTCCAATAGCCCTGTGCAGGAATCCCTTCCACAGTGTCCTGATCAGCCTGTTTAGCCTCTTGTTGAACACTCTCAGGGAAGGGGCACCCACAAGTTCTGAAGCTAGTCCTTTCTGTTTCAATGGCTCTAATTACTTGAATGTTTTTCCACAGAACACTCAAATCTGCCTCCTTGACGCCTCAACCTTTTTGCCTCAGTTCTGCTCTCTGAACTACAAATTAAGGTTACTCCCTTAAGTCAGAACTTTCCAATATTAAAGACAGTTTCCTTGTTCTCCCTAAATTTTCTCTTTTGTAGGTAAAATTTTTATTACTCATATATTCAAAAAATGTGTACTGAGTAGATGCAATGAGCAAATGCTAGATTAGGTGCAGTGGGTGATGTAAAGATGATTGAGACAATGATTTCTCATTGGCTTTGCTTACAGAACTGACAACACAAAGATCAGCTTCTTCAAGATAAACTGTCCTATCATTTGTTTCTAGATTGAGAGCTCCTGGAGTGCTGCAGAGACCATGGTTTCACCCAAATGCCGCGGAGCCTGCTATTACACATGTAAGACAATACTCAATGTGTCTTCTAATTTTCCTCCATTCCTCTAAGCTGAGGCCCCCTAAACCTGATCATAATGTTATTGTTTTAGGTTGAAAGCACGGTGGAAATCTTATACTGCTTGATCTGACGCTGACTTTGTATGTAGGCTCGCAAATGCTTGGCCCACATAGACAGCTGTCTAAGATTTGATCTCACATGTTTTATTTTATTTATTTTATTTTAACCCTCACTCAGGATATGTTTTTATTGACTTTAGAGAAAGAGGAAAGGAGAGAGAGGCATCAATGTGAGAAACATTGGTGGGCTGCCTCCTGCGTGCACCCAGACCAAGGATTGAATCCCCAAACCTTTTGACGTGTGGGATGACACTTCAACCAACTGAGCCCTCCAGCCAAGGCACGCATGATGTTATTTCATTTAAACTGCCCAACAACTGTGAGAGGTGGAAACTGTTCTGCCCACATTTAAGCTGAGAAAACAGATGGACATAGAGGGTTAGAAGGATTAAAGGCCCAGGTGTGCTCTACTTCTACTTTTGTGACCCTTTCTGATACAGGAACCCTGGCTCCTGTTTTTTCACCATTTTCTAATTTTGTACCTGAGATTTTGATCCTGATGTGGAGCTATACCATTATCCTTATAAAATTATGTCTTGTCAGTTTTGGCCTATACTTCTAGCCTGTTGAGTTCTTCTGGAATCCTAATATAGTTATTTTTACCATCTTAGCTATTCCTTTCAGTTTATGTACTTATTACTAATGTGCTAATTGTATTTTAAAATGCGCTTTTTTGATGAGAAGAGCTGATGGTCCAAAGGCACAGAACTGTGTCATCCTGTGAGAAACCTTGCTCCAAGATGACCTTGATCCACTCATCAATACTGTCGTGGGTGCACTTGTACAACTATTTTATCATGTAGTCCACATTTTTCTATTTTGAACAAAAAGATAACATGGAAAACTTTGCCAAATTAAAGTGTATTCTGTTTTAAATCAGATGTTTTCCTATATGAGTTATATTGTTTTCCATATAATAAGAACATAGCACTTAGTTTTTTATTTGCTATTCCAGAGGATACGATTCAGTTCATACTATGGTTTAATGTAGGTATTAATGAATTAATGTGTGTAAGTTTTGTCATCTATTTCTCTCTCATGATAGTTTTCCTTTTTTTATTGCTTCCACATGTTTCTATCTACTGTATGTTTTAAAATATAAGAGGAAATGTTTAAGAGAAAAAGAAAGCCTAGATGCAAAATAATGTTCTTTCCTAACAGAAATACTTACTCATTTCAATGTGTACATGCAAAACTTTAAAACCTGATTAAAAAATATATGAAGATATTCTATCGAATGGAGGATGTTGCTTAGGAGTTTAAGTAACAGGATTTGCCTGTCTCTCTTTTTCTCTTGCCTTGGGCAATCTAGTTTAGTTACAAACTTGCCTTCATTTTGTTTGGTGTTTTTCAGCTATGCATGAAAAAATTTAATCAAAAAATAAAATGAAAAACTGTGATGGCTAAGCAAAGTCCCGTTGGTTTCTCTACACTCGCCTAGCCCGTCTTTGGGGGTGAGCTCCACAGTGCTACCTTCAGTGCGTCGTTAGATGCACATGTTGGTGCCTGTTGGCCTCTGCTTCTCTTAAAGAAAGAGAAAATAACCTTTTAACTGTTGGGAGATTTTGTGACCATTGAAGACACTAGACCAACCATCTCAGAAATGGTTGATGTCTCGATTTAGACTAGATAGAGAAAAGCAGTTACCCTCCTCTTGCTGTCCTGTAGTGTGCATGGGTAAGGGGTGAACTCTTTCCCTCTGCCCATCTTAGGTTCACTGGCTGACAAAAGACAGATTAAAAAGAGAAAGAACAAACATGTTTATTAACATGAGCATCATGACTGCACATGGGAATACTCAGTAATGAGTAACTCAAAGTGGTGGTTAGAACTTGGGCTTATATAGCATCTTAGCAAAAGAACTATAAATTTTTAGAAGTGACAAGACCAAGGAAAAGGACTTTGGAGTTTCTACAGTGGCAAATTGTAGAAAGGTTAATGTACGGAAGAACTAATGGACCATAAGGGATAGGTAGTAAAGTTTGTTATGTGAATTTCTCAGGTGCTGATGATGGCCTGGACTTGTCTTTGGTAATATCTGTCATTCCTGCCAGGGACAGGAGGGGGTCACCTTTACAAACTTATATACTGCTTTTAGGCAACTAGAGGGAAGGGAGAATGCTTCCCTTGTGTCTGCTTCTTCTCAATTGCCTTTAGCTCAAAACAATCCTTATGGCAAAGAGGCAGATTTTGGGGTTGCATACTCTGCTATCCTCCATTTCGGAAGGAATTCGCTTAAAAAGATTGCTGATTAAAGGATTATTGCCTTTAGATCCACATGTCATCAGCGAGAACCATTCTGGCTGTAGTTATGAGTGGGTTTTCCTCCAAGGCTGAAGTGCAATCTTAGTTCATTTCAAATTCCCTCCTTGACAGCATTATTGCAAACCAAAATCAATGTGACAAAGTTGCTGACTTCAATAAATAGTGCCACGTAAACCTGGTAAGATCACAGACCTGTTTCTGGAGACAACAGAAAATGTTAGAAGAGGGGTGGGAGATTGGTGAGGGTTTTAAAGAGTCCTGATACTGTGTTAAAGGGTTGGTGGCAGTGGTAGCAGTGATGATGGACAAAAATAGCATGTTATCAATGCAAGTTTGTGGCATTTTCAGCTGAGCCTGTCAGACAAAAGGGGATTTCTGGATGGTGTATGTCCATTGCTCCTCTGTCCTAAACAACCGTGCCATTTTCAGTTGTTTGAAGTGAGTGGTGTTGAGAGGCAACAGATGCTTGTTTTCTTCCATGCAGAGCAATGAAATTTGGAAATATGTGCTGAAAGAGAAAACATAGTTTTCTATGGCAGTTTATCTCCAAGAAAAGACAACTTCCTGGGAAAGTGATAATGGTTGCTAAAACTTAACCAAGAAAAATAATTCAGTCACCCAAATTTGGGCTGAGATGCTGCAGCTGGCTCAGTAGAGTGGCAAGGGACCATCAACCTGCTTTGGATGGCTATAGCCTCCCTTTACTGATGCTGGAGATGATCAAAGAGTCCTGGGGACTTTCAGAGTACTATATACCACTCACATAACACAGCATTGTGTAAGTCTCATAAAGTTTTTTTTTAATGCTACTTAAATTTGCTTTCATAATATCCTGAATGAAATGAAAAATATGTTATTGTATTCCATGTTATGATCATAAGTGTCTTATTCATATAGTCCTCTATAGGTATGAAGGTTCTTAATATGAAATTTTCAGTGTATTGGTTTCTCCTTTACTATTAGCCTTTAAATTCTCCAATTGAGGGACTGTGGTGTTTAGCACTGTAACTGCGATTCAGGAAGCATTCAATGTGTGTAAACTGCATGAGTTGATGAAACTTCCCAGGGGAAGTAAAAGTCTTCAGCTTGGAGAAGGTTAACATGATTGGAAGTAGGTAGAGGATGACTTCAAGGAAGTTAGTTGAAATGACATTTTTGGGTAATAAAAAGCCTCTTGAGATAATTCTGAGCTGAGCATGGGTAAGCTAGTAATTTTTTGTGATATTAATCAATTTTGTTAAAGACTAGTAACAGAAAATGTATAAAATAATTGATTATAAGCAAAAGTACTTAGCAATGTGCTTAAGTGTATTTGGCAAGTCAGTGTCGATTTATGGCTAGACAGCAAAACTTCTCCATCTGCCTCTAACTAGGCCATCTCTGTGATTCACCTTGGAGAAATCTAATTACCCTTGAATATTTGATGTTTAATGTGTCGACACAAACATTTTCTCAACCTGGCTTCATGGAGATATGGTAGCTGTGCTCAACAGAGATAACATTTTTCTGTAAAAATGTTAAAAGCCATGGTCTACTCCCTTAGTTTTGTATCTTCCATTGCACTTTTGTTACTTTCAGATTGTTGTCCGGGTGGATCACATCCAATAACAGGGAGAGAGGTGTGAGGTCAGGAGGTAGGGGTGCATGCAAGGGAGAAATGACCTCATATTTGTAAAACTTTAGAATAATGTCTGCCACATAGTTAGACTTCAGTAATTGTTAACTATTCCTCTTCTCTTTCATACTTCTCATATAGAAATACAAGGTAGCTATTTTATAGGCTTTATTCAGTCAGTCAGGATGAATATAGAGCTTTACATCTCTTCAGTCCAAGGTTGTAATTTGTTCTGAGGATTCTGGTGAGTGAAGGTCAAAGCTCTCCAAAACGGGAAGAAGGGATCGGGAGCATCAAATAATCAAGAAGAAGCAGTAGGCTTTTGTCAATAAAACCTATACCAGTTTTTGTCTTCTTTATTTTACAGAATGCTGCAGTACAGGGCTCTTCAAATTTGTTTGGTATAAACTACATTTTCTTTGGCATAAGCATTTGTTTTCAAATACTAATAAGATTTTTGAAAATCTATTAAAAGGGTTTTTTTGTTAAGTCTATTACAGCTTAGGAGTTTTTGGAGACAGTATAGGTTAAACAGGAGCAAAAGTGCCATTGTTTGCTTTTAACTGGGGGATGGGAAGGCATGTGTGTCTTCAGAGTAAGGGCTGTGTTTATACATTATGTCAAATAAAAGAAGAGGCAGCAGGATTGGACAGGAATTGGATAATTGGAATGAGGCTGTATTAAGCTTGTTATTTCATATCTAGCTTCTTATAATGTTGATTATAATCTGATAGCTATAGAACCAGTCTTACCTATGCATTTGCTCATTCAGTCATCTATTGATTCATCATTCACTTAAGGAAGTGCCTGGGACAGTTCCAGGTACCTGAGATACAGCAATGAACAAATAGAAAAAAGATTCTGTGGCTTACATTTAAATACGGGAAGACAGAAAATAAGTGTAAGTAGATTAAATAGAACACTGGCATGTGATAATGGCTATGGAAAACAAAAAGGTAGACCAAGGTAAAGGGGGGATCAGAAACACCCGATCTGGGTAGGATGGTTATGGTAGCATTCATTGAAAAGGTGAGAACTGAGGAAACTGAAAGGAGATGAGGAAACTGGTTGTGCAGATATAAGAAGGCAAAAGAAGAGCTAGGGCCAAGGTTACGCCTGGCATGTTTGATACAAGAAGGTCTGTATAACTGGAGTGCAGTGAGCAAGGGGGAGAGTAGTGGAAGGTGAAGTCAGAGGGGTTATGAAGGACAGATGAGGTAAAGCTCGTAAGCCATTGTGAAAACTTTGATGATCCTGTGAGGGCTTGAGTTGGTGTTTTAAAATGACCACTGTGACTTCTGTGTTGATTCTAAGGGGCAAAGGTAGAAGCAGGGCAGGTGGTAGGGGAGACCTGTTAGGAAGCTACAGCAGCTCCAAGAGAGGGATGGCAAAGGGGTAAGAAGTAATTCAATTCTGATATATTATTAACCTAGAGCCAATATCCTGATGGGTGAGATACAGGGAATGGACAAAATAAATGGACCAAGAATACCTACAAAAGTTTTTTGACAGAGCACCTGAAAAATGGAGCTTTTATCAACTTAACTGTTTGTATTACATGAGAACATCAGAATGGGCAAGAACATCAGAATTATTTTAGAAGTTGATTAGCCATCTGGATATTCAAACCCTGAGTTTGAGAAGGAGCTCTTGGCCAGGGGTATAATTGTTTTTGGCACATAAACAATTATGCAAAACCATGAGGTTGGATAAGAGCGGCAAGGGAGTTAGTGCACATAAGAAGACCAGTAACTCAGTGCTGGGGGTGCTCTGATATGAGGGGGTTGAGGTCGGGGAGAGAAACCAGCAAAGAAAAGTGAGCGACCAGCGATACAGGTAGAGAAGTAGGTGAGTACAGATGCCCAGTGAAAAAGTTGTATACATAAAGGATTACCAAATATATCAAATATTGATAACGCATCAAGTAAGATGTGGTATAACAACTGAACTACTAGATTTAACTCCGAAAGTCATTTGGTAACTGTGATGAGAGCAGTGTTTCACTGGATGTGTGGGAGTGAAAGCATGCCTAGGGTGGGTAAGTAGAGAATTGAAGAAGATGAGTTGGAGACAGCAAGTAGACTAGTAATTAAGGCTAGTCTTCCAAATGGAATTTGAGCACCTCTCTCCATGAGAAAGCCTCCATTGGCCTATTATTGTGCTCAAAGTACCAAAGTTATAATTTCCTTACTTCCCTGTAGGAGAGCCTTTGTATACAACCACTGAAAATGTCAATATTCTGAAACTGGTATCTCAAAGTTATTAACTTTGTGTTATAGGTATGTCTGCTTGGAAGTGATCTTTGGTGACAATGAAAATCTGGAATTTCAAAGCTGTAAGGGGTCCTAGACATGACATAGCCCAATTCCTATTAACAGATCCACATACAGGGAAAGTGACCCATCCAAGATCACATATTGCGTGGATAACAGAGCTGACTAGGAACCTGAACTTCTATTCTAGTGCCTTTTCAACTAATATTTTCTCTTGGATTTAACTCAACATGTATGTAGGGAATGTAAAGACTTGAGGAGGTGCTAGGTAAATGTCTGTTAAGAGAGAGAGAGAGAGACAGAGAGAGAGGGAGAGAGAGAGAGAGAGAGAGAGAAGGAGAAAGAGGGAGAGGGAGAGAGAAAAAGTACTAGTAAGTGAGTAAAGATAAAACAAAGTTTGAATCATATGGAAAAGCCAGTGGAGGGTCCATAAGGCTGATGGCTGGAGACTTGCTCTGGGATGCAACACGAAAGCCGGGGTGAAAAACTCTAACGGCTGAGTGAACAATAAATGAGAACTGCAGGCTGCAGTGTGAGGTACTTTGTTTTTTTGTTTGTTTGTTTTTTTCACTTTGAAAGCATTGGGGCTGTTAAAGTTGTTTTAAAAGTAAATGCAAACTGTTAATTGGGGTTAATGGAAGGAACTGAAGACAGGGAAGCTCTTTGCTAACAAGAATTGGAATGATGGAATTTTTTTTTTTAATCCTCGCTGACAGCTACTGACTTGGTGGCAGCAGGTTTACAACCCCCTGAAAATAACCAGATAGAAGAGGTTTCAACTTGCTGGAACTTTGATTATATGCTCGACTGATTCCTGGAACAAAGGAAGGCAGTACATGATTGTTTAGGAAAGTATAAGATAAACAAAGCATATGTTTCCTAACATCTACTGACTATCACCTGATAGTTGTGTTGTATCAGCCTCTGCTCATTTTAAGGTTAGGTGATAAAGATGACTTCAGTGGTTCTTAAGTTCCGGACATAAATAAATGATGTTAAGACTCCACTTTAACTTATGCTTCTCAATTTTTCATACATATTTGCTGCTTTTCTTTCAGAGAGGAAAATGCACGTTACTTGTTTTCTTGGAAACACTCCATCCTTTTTTATGCTCTTAGTTTGTCTTTTGAAAGATCCCCCTCACACTGCATAAATAGAAATGTCCCCGAGATTCATTTGATTTCATGGATGGCAGAGTACTCATTTCAAATATCTTTGGGAGAACCAGATAAAATAGCTCTACTATACTGCGTTACCTGATTTAGTGCTGAGGACTGTTAGAGAACTAGATGGCTGTGGGAAATTGTAATGGGAAATTCAAGTTAGTTTTCACTTTAAGTTCAGCGCCTTGAATCCAGTGGAGTTGAGGGGAGTCAAAAGTTATTACTATCTGATTTGACTGTTCACCATTCCAAGTGAAATAAGTGAGTTGTGCTTCTGTTTTGCTGGTAGTAAGGAAAATGCTTCTATCACCTTTGTGCTAAATGGCAATTCTTGAGCAGTGTCAGCAGAGAACTGGCTGGAAAAGGTGACTTGTTCTTTCTTTCTTGGAGCCATTACACTGTCAGGGTGAAGGCATATTGGCGAAGCAGTTGGGGGAATCTTACACCTCTGTTTATCGGGCTGTATCTGTTCTTGGGAGAAAAAGAAGCTATCCACTTTCAAAGCTGTCAATCCAGTACCCCCAGCCACCATAAAAGCCACTTCAATTTATTTCTCCAGTTCTTTACACTTTGCAGAGAGTTTATTGTAAAGATGTATTAACCAGTAAGGTGCCTTTAAGATAAATTGCACTCGACTTTGGGAAGAGATAGCAACTTTTGCAGAGGTGCCAATGGCGTTTAAAGTAGGAGAAAAAGGTAGTAGTGCTTAACACTGCTGGAAGCATCATTATCTTTAATTCAATCGTTCTTTTTATTTTTATTAGCATGAATTTTCCATCTCTTACTTGCTCCTCTCACTAGCATCCTTCCTTTCAAGTTTAACTTTATTTCTGCTTATTCATTCTTGCCTTGCTTTTATTATTATTTTTGTTCCTGTTCCCCTGATCCCCCCCCCCCCAACAACAAAGAAGAAGACCTTCATAGAACACTTTTAGATGTTTTCCTCTGTCTGTGTTCCATCATAGCCAGGGCGGGCTAGCATTCCCAGAGCAAGGACATAACCCTTGATCTTACTAGCTAGCATTAGTTGATGTCCCTTGGCTTCCAGCTGTTTACACACAGTTCCAAGAGAAACTGAGTAGGGCCAGTTTCCCTTGGCAGCTAACCCTAAGCTTGATGCCAAGAGGAAAATGACAGCGTTTAGTCCCTTTTCCTTTGCAAGCATGGGAGCCATTCATGTTAAGTCTTATTAAGTTTAAATGAGCCTTTGACAGTGTTCTAGGTACAGACCATATTCTGAGATCTTCCTGACTCATGTCTCCAGCCCAGAGAGTTACTAGTGCAGGAAATTCAGGGGTGAAAGTCCCTGGGGAAGTGCTGCCATTCTTTAAGAACTGCTATGATAATATAGTCAATAACCAATGTCTCTTTTTGTCAGGTAGAATGCAGTAAAATGAGAAAAAAGTTATTGTATGCTTTGAAAAACAGTTTGAGTCTGCTGCTTTAAAAATGGTGGATAAATTAAAGAATGACGCAAATACGTTCAGGTGACTTTAACAGTTGACTGCTGAGCAATGATTATACCTTAGGCCTGGAATTAGGCTTCTCTCTGGTTTATATATGTACTCTGAGGTTTATTTGCAATTCTGAAGCATTTTGCAAATTACTGTGAAATGGCTGCATGTAAATAAGGAAAGAGAAACCTAAAATGGGCCATATTTAGATTTTTCTTCATTTAGAGATTCCTTAGGTTCTTAGGGAACCCCTGAAGAATTTTTTCTTACTATTAATCATTTCTTCTTTATGTCACTGCGTGTGCTTTCTAGGTTTAGAAGATGTCCAAGGGCTACACAACATGGTCATGATATTGATGTCCTTTCACTCTTTTATCCCTTCAGACTCCAAAGCACTGTCTGGTAGGGATTCATTTCTTTAATGCCCTTGCATAAGTCTCAAGTCTAGGACGTTGTCCCACCTGCTGGAAACCTCTCCCAACTTCAGTTCCCAGGTGGACATCTTCTTGTCCTTCAGGCCTCCCTTCAATACCTGATTTCTTCAGTTGCTCCAGAGTGTATGCCCTCTAGATCGACACTTCCAGTCATCTAGGTCTTCGTGCAAGGCCTGCTTCTTCCAACTCTCTCTCCTGTTTACATGAATAATTATAGCTTTTAATGTTTGTATCATTCATTAAAAGTGAATAATTTTTACTGAGTAATTTTATGTTCTCTCTGTGATAAAAAATATTCCTTAAGGATGAAATGAACTATCAGACACTCCACCCCACACTTGGCCTTAACATAGTTGTGACTTCATATTAATTTGTTAGGGAACATTTAGTGAATGAGTGAATAGACTGTATATTATTTTGTAAGTAAACCTCAGCCCCAAATTTTAAGTAGTGGCCAAAATAGCTCTGTTTCTCCTAAATATCTTCTAATATTTTTCCTTAAATTTGGCTTTTTTTCCTCTTTCTTCCTTTCTTCTTTATTATTATTACTTTTTAAAGATTTTATTTATTTTTAGACAGGGGGGAAGGGAGGGAGAAAGAGAGAGGGAAACATCAATGTGTGGTTGCCTTTTGCACGCCCCCTACTGGGAACCTGGCCCGAAACCCAGGCATGTGCCCTGACTGGGAATTGAACCAGTGACCCTTTGATTTGCACATGGGCATTCAATCCGCTGAGCCACACCAGCCAGAGCTCTTTTCTCTTTTTGATCCGTGATATTAACTTTTGACCTGTTATCCTATTTGGAGAAAGAATTCAAAGCACATGGGAACAAAAGTATTTAAGATCTTTTATTCATTAAACCAATGTTTTCTTCTCTGGATTTTAAAAGCTTCAGTGGATAAATGTGAAGTTCATCTAAAAGATCAAGAAATCAAAGACCATTCAAGTGAAGCTGTCATGATTTGGAAATTTAAAAAACTCTCATCTTTGGTCAGTGGTGCTGAGGTGTGGAAGAATAGGAAACACCCTGAAACATTACTTGGTCTGATGGAAAGAACGTAAACTTTATTTTATTTTTAAAAAGATTTTATTTATTTATTTTTAGAGAAAGAGGAATGGAGGGAGAAAGAGACGGAGAGAAACATCGATGCATGTCCCCAGCCAGGGACCTGCCTGGCAGCCTAGGCACGTGTCCTGATGAGGAATTGAAATTGTGACCTTTCAGTTTGTAGGACGATGCCCAACCCACTGAGCCATACCAGCCAGGGCAAAAGCACAAATATTAGAAGGTGGCAAAAGGAAGTGAATCATATTTGACTACTTATAACATATAAGGTACTATATTAGGTATTTTATATCAACATATCAACTGTGATGGAAGTGCAATTAATCCTGTTCTCCAAGAGGGAAACTGAGGTTCATAGAGTTTAAGTAACTACTCTGCCTCTTGGGTCATACAGCTAATACATAGCAGGACCAAGATTTAAACCTAAATTTGATCCCAAAACCCCTGCTCATTTTACTGCATTGTAGTCATAATCATATCATAACTTCCATGGGAATCAGCTGGACACAGATTTGACTCTAACCTCCCAAACTTGTATCTGTCTAGCCCGATGGATTTCTTTGGGCATGAATACTGAGTGAAGAATAGCTCTTGATGTTATGTATTTAATGTATGTGTACCTTACCAGAGAGAACTCCTAAAATATTCTACTAGCATATGCAGAATCAGAAAACTGAAGAAATTAGATAATAAAATATATCCCAATAGTCTCATCAAAAGCTAAAGACGAAAATGTCATATAAGTTCTACTTTCTCCTGTGGTGACTTTGCCTAGAGCTGGTTCTTTGTTCTGGCCCCCTAGTTTCTGTCACACATTTGTAATGTGCTGTGCAAGTCATACACAGACATGTCAGTGACCTCCCTTAGAGGACCTTTTTTGCATGAATGACTGTGGGCTCACAGTGAGGTCATCGTCCATGAGTATACATGGGAACCCCACTTGATACTAAGGTTGTGGAGCAGTATAAATTAAACATGCTACAAATTGGGAAATCAAATTGAGTTTACAGTGCTACATTGGGAGCACTAGATACTCTGTTTGGCTTGGCTTACATTTCTCACTTCCTGACTTTATATTCAATCTGATAAAAACTTGAGCAGAAAGTTCTTAGTAGGGGCCCCATTCTGTGGAAGTTTTCTCTTGGAAATCTAGGGAAGCCTTTAAAAATATAACCACTTCTGTGATTCTGGATACTTCAGCTGCCTGGTAGGAATCTTGATTTAGTCAAAATATCATTTTGGGGGGGGCGGGAGGGCTCAATTTGTTTTGTTTTGGATTTTAACCAGTTTTGTGCAAAAACATATAGGCCATCACGGGCTTGGGTCTGAGAGGCCATGAAGGGGATGGTGAATAATATATTCTTTCTGTTTTCATGCTGGCTTTAAGTTTTATTGTATGCAAATTGAGGGATCATGACCCCATAAATGGTTCTTAATTTGGGGTGGGAGAAGGGCAGAGACTGTTTTTAGAAGCTATGGGTACTCTCCTCAGAGAAACATACACACATGTAGTTACAAGGGGTTGTTACACCAACCGTGGTTGGAGAATCCTTGAATTAAGTGATCTCTTGGGTTCCTTCTAGTTCAAATATTGTATTATTCCACATTTTCTATAATGATTTTTGTGGCTGTCAAATAGTCAAAATAAGATAGGAACTATTAAGATAGATTTAATTTTTGCAGCTATAAATGACAAAATGTCATCTGATAGCATTTATTTATTTATTCATTTTCATTCATTCATTCATTTATTTATTTATTTATTTATTTAACAGTGTTTCTGAACCTTGTCTGCTCTTTAGAATCACCAGGGGAACTTTTAAAAATTCTAATGCCTGGTCACACCCCAAGTCACTTAAATCAGAATCTCTGGGTGGAGGCCAGACACCAGTTTAGTGAAGCTCCTCGGGGGCTTTCGTGGTGCAGCCAGGTTGACAGCCTCGGCCCTGCAGGGTTCAAACACCTTCAGAAGTTCTAGGTAACAAGGATGCCAACCTTGTTACCTGAAGATGGAAGGACAGTCCTTTCTTTCTCTGCTTTCAAGTGTCTGGTATTGAACAATGTATTTCCAGCTCAAAATGAGGGTTTGGAAACTGTCATCATGCCTCTCCAATGTGTTATGCTTTGGGGTAAGCTGAGCAAGTGCTGCAGATTCTGAGTGGCCTTCCTGGTAGTGTACAGAGACTCAAGGAAGACTATATTAGGACACCGCCTGCTCTGCCATAAGCACACATCAGGAAAGATTTGTTTTCATCATAAGAACAGTTACCATTGCATATTCCAAACTATGTGCAAATTGTTTCATTATAAACTCACTGTTGGCCCCTATTTAACTGGGAAATCATTCACTCTAAATTTATCTATTCCCTCTGCATGGTACAGACGTTTACAGGCAAGGTCAGGCTTGCTGCACTTACAAGAAAAAAAATTTATGGAGAACAGGCAATGCTCTCATCTAACTGATTCATAATCTCTAGTGGATCGGGGGACCTTTTCTCATGTTAACTCTCCCTGCTCTCTTGATAATTTTGACTTTTCATTGAACTCAGTGACACAAACAATGGTTTTCATGAAATGAAGCAGTAAAAGCTTTCTTCATCAGACCAGCTCCACAAAGAAAGAATGCTCACTGCCAAAGTTTGCAGATGAGGAATGAGATGTGTAATGAAAAGTTGTTTGTTTTTGAGAGTTTTATAAGTCAATTTGGTTTACTTCATCAGCCAAGTTTTTATCTGTGTACTAGGCAACAATTATGTGTTTTCAATTTGAAAAAAATATGTCCATCTTTGCTTTCCATGGCATCTGTACTGTATTCAAACCACTCTGCAATTTAATGCAGACAAAGACTTTCCAAGTCACATGGTCTGTTTGAGTAGTAGGGGTCCATTAAGAATGAACAGAGACAACCTGTATTATAGTGATTTCTCCTTTTGTGGGTTTTGCAATTTCCCCACCAAGCTTTGGTGTTTGAAGATGACATTTTGAAAATTGGATTTAACTGCCCGAAACCCTATGACACAGAATTGCCAGGAGCCAGTTTGTAGCCTGAAAGGTTTAGTCATGACTGCCTGTTTACAACTTCTTTTTAAGATAAGGATAAACTTCAGGTGGCTTATTATTTTCCTTAGAAATGCTATTTAAATTTAGAGCTAGGAGAAAAATTAGATACGAAACCTCAGAATCATTAAGTGGCACAATCTGAGTGTGAATTTCAGAGCACCAGAGAGCAATAGAGAACTCCAGGTCTGTTGCTAACCCAAATATTGCCACTGAGAAAAGAACACCCATTAATAATTACTATTCTAAACACATAGAAGCACCTTGGAAATCTGCTTAGCCATGGAATTTTGGACCACAAAGCATGATGGCATACATATGTACAGGTAATTGTTTCCTATATAGTTGCAATTGAAAACTAGCTAAAATGTATGTTGCCTAATCTCAATAGAAACTAGAACAGACAACTAAACAATTAAAACAAAAGGCAAGCTAGTTTACTACTGACTTGCCAAAGGGCCCACTTTTGAGTAGGTATTGCTCATCAGAAAACAATACACCAGCTATTATCTGGGTGTTGGTTATAGCACAGCACAAACTAGGCTCTCAATAATAAAAATACAGTAAAATAAATAAAAGAAAATATCTGTAATATATATTTGAACATAAAAATCAAATTTTGAATAGAAGATCATATATTCTTTCTTTTCTTAAAATTCTGTAACATTTGCCCTGGCTGGTGTGGCTCAGTGGATTGAATGCCAGCCTGTGAACCAAAGGGTCACTGGTTCAATTTCCAGTCAGGGCACATGGTCCCCAATGGGGAGCATGTGAGAGGCAACCATACATTGGTGTTTCTCTCCCTTTCTCCTTCCCTTCTCCTCTCTCTAAAAATAAATAAATAAAATCTTTAAAAAAGCTCTATAATATTTATATCAAAATGTATAATTTCTATTAACTTTCATGATTTAATTATTTACTCAGGCTGCTTTTAAAATTTACTCAATTTTTAATTGAATTTATTAGGATCACATTGGTTCATAAAATTATATGTGTTTCAAGTGTACAATTTTATAAGACATCATTTATATATTGTATGATGTTTTCAACATCCAAAGTCAAGTTTTTTTCCATCATCATTTGTTCCCTGTTTGCCCTCTTATGCCTCCCCTCTCCCTTCTTCCCCTCATATTCACCAACTGTTGTCTCTGCCTATGAGTTTTTTTCCCCCCTGAATCCCTTCACCTTTTCTACCCAGGTCCCCAACCCTCCTCCCCTCTGACAGCTGTCAGTCTGTTTTCTGTGTTTATGCATTTGTTCTATTTTGTTTGTTTATTTTGTTCATTAGATTCCACATATAAGTGAAATCATATGGTATTTGTCTTTCTCTGGCTGGCTTATTTCACTTAGCATAATACTCTCCAGGTCCATCCATGCTGTCATAAAAGGTAAGATTCCCCACCCCATTTTTTTTAAGATTTTATTTATTTATTTTTAGAGAGGGAAGGGAGGGAGAAAGAGAGAGAGAGAGAAACATCAATGTGTGGTTGCTGGGGGTGTGGCCTACAACCCAGGCATGTGCCCTGACTGGGAATCGAACCTGCGATGCTTTGGTTCGCAGCCTGCGCTCAATCCACTGAGCTACGCCAGCTAGGACTCCAATTTTTTTTTTTTAACAGATGAGTAGTATACATTGTGTAAATGCACCACAGCTGTTTTATTCACTCATCTACTGATGGCCACTTGGGCCTCTTCCAAATCTTTGGTGTTATAAATAATGCTGCAATGAACACAGGGGTGCATATATTCTTTCAAATCAGTGTTTCGCATTTCTTTGAATATATTCCAAGAAGTGGAATTGCACCATAAAGTAGTTCCATTTTTTTAATTTCTTGAGGATTCTCCAAACCGTTTTTCACAGGGGCTGCACCAGAGTGCATGCCCATCAGCAATGTACCAGGGTTCCCTTTTCTCCATATTTTGGACAACACTGTATTGATTTACTGATGATAGCTGTTCTGATGGTTGTAGGGTGATAACTCCTTGTGGTTTTTAATTTGCATTTCTTTGATGATTAGTGACACTGGGCATCTTTTATATGTCTATTGGCTATCTGTATGTCCTATATGTGTATTCAAATCCTTTGCCCATTTTTAAATTGGAAATTTTTTGTTTGTTTTGGTGTTAAGTTGTGTAATTTCTTTTTTAAAAAATGTTTTATTGATTGTGCTGTTACAGTTGTCTTAATCACCCCCCCCCGTTACCCTCACTAATACCCCCCAACCCCCAAGGCAATTCCCCACCTTTGTTCATGTCCATAGTTCATGCATGTAATTTCTTTGGCTACTCCATTTCTTATACCGTACTTTACATTTTCATGGCTATTCTGTGAGTACCAATTTCTACTTCTTAATCCGCTCAACTCTTCACCCATTCCCCCTGCCATCTGGTGACTATCAAAATGCTCTCCATATCCATGATTCTGTCTCTGTTCTTCTTGTTTGCTTAGTTTAGATTCAATTGTTGATAGCTATATGGTAATACCATTTTATTGTTCCTAGTTTTGATCTTTTTAAAAAATAAGTCCCTTTAACATTTCATATATTAATGGTTTGGTGATAATGAACTTCTTCAGTTTTTTCTCGTCTGGGAAGCTCTTTATCTGCCTTTTGATTCTAAGTGATAGCTTTGCTGGGTAGAGCAATCTTGGCTGTAGGTTCCTGCTTTTCATGACTTTGAATATTTTTGACAGTCCCTTCCAGCCTGCAAAGTTTCTTTTTCTGAGAAATCAGCTTACAGCCTCATAGGAACTCCCCTGTAGGTAACTAACTACTTTTCTCTTTTGCTTTTAAGATTTTTCTCTTTATCTTTAACCTTTGGCGTTTTAATTATGATGTGCGTTGGTGTGGTCCTCTTTGCATCCATCTTGTTTGGGACTCTATGTGCTTTCTGGATTTGCATTTGTATTTCTTTCACCAAATCAGAGATGTTTTCTTTCATTATTTTTCAGACAGTGTTCTAATTTCTTGATCTTTTTGTTTTCCTCTGGTGCCCCTATGAAGTGAATGTTGGTATGCTTACGGTTGTCCCAGAGTCTCCTAACACTATCTTTGTTTTTTGTTTTTTTTTTTTGATTCCCTTTTCTTCTTGTTCTTCTGATTGGTTGTTTTTTGTTTCCTTGTGTTCCATATCATTGATTTGATTATCACCTTCATCCACTCTACTGTTGATTCCCTGTAAATTGTTCATTTCCATTAGTATATCCTTCATTTCTGCCTGGATCCTTTTTATGCTGTTGATGTACTCACTGAGTTCTTTGAGCATCCTTACAATCAGTGTTTTGAATTCTGCATTGTTCATCTCCATTTTGTTTAGTTCTCTGTCTGGAGTTTTGATCTATTCTTTTCTTTGGGCTATGTTTGTTTGTTTCCTCATTTTGGCAGCCTCTGTGTGTATGTTTCTGTGTATCAGGTAGAACCACTATGACTTCTGTCTTGGTAGTGTGGACTGTATGTAGAGTCCAGTGGCACAACCTCCCCTATCACCCAGGCTAGGTACTTGAGGTGTGACCTCCATGTGGGTTGAGTACACCCTTGTAGTTGAACCTTAGTTGCTGCTGGCCGGTCTATGGGAGGGATTTACTAGGCCAGTCAGCTGAAAGGACTCGGTGTGTCCACTGACTACAACTTCCTTCCTTTGTGGAGGATCAGTTGTGCAGGAGCAGGGTTTTGGTGTTCCAGTGTGGTCTGTAGCTGTCCATTGGATGTACAGGCTTTGGGGTTTTCCAGGGGGTGCATGTCAGGGTCAGCCACCACCTGTGTTCCTTCCAGGGCCACCCAGTGTGAGCTACAAAACAATCTGCAGATGGCTGCTACTTGTACTGTACTTGAAGATTCCCAGGCAGAGACAAACTGTGATCCAAATCTTGCTGCTAGTGCTGGGCCTGGGGCTGCTTAGCTAGAAGTAGGAAGGCTGGTTCAGACCTGTATGTTGGGTAGGGGTGGAGCTCAGGCAAATGCCAAGTCAGGGCAAATGGTGTAAGCCAGGTTTATTGAGTCTCAATCAGGTTTGACCCCACCTGCCTGTTCTGTAGCTCATTGTGGGGAGAAGGTTCAGAAAAAGAACAATGGCCTCTGCCTGCCTTTCTGTCTGGGAGAGAGCTTTCCCCCAGCTCTTGCTCTGAAGCTAGATACTTCAGTTCCTCCCCATATGCCACTGGTGCCTTTTGAGCTGCTATGCCAGTGGTGCTGGAGCTCATTTGAGTAGGTTCGACATAGGCCCTCTAAGAGGAATTGTCAGGGAGTCCAGTAGTTTTTTACACTGACTCAAATCCCACTGGTTTTTACAGCTAGAAGCTATGGGGACTTATCTTCCTGGCACTGGAACCCTGGGCTAGGGGGCCTGGTGTGGCAATAGGACCCCTTGCTTCTGAGATAGTCCTCCTGAATTTTTATCCACCACATGTGTGTGCAGGGACCCACCTGTTCCTCATCTCCATGTCTCCTATGCTTCTGGATTGATGTGGCTTCTTTAGTTTCATAGTTGTTGGACTTCCATTCAGCTTGATTTCTGACAGTTCTCAGTGATCATTAGTCTATAATTTGGTTGTAATTTTGATGTGGTTATATGAGGAAGCAAGCCATTTTTACCTATGCCTCTATCTTGACTGGAAGTCTCATGTAAATTTATCATCTAGACTTTTATTTTTTGATTTTAAAAATATATATAATCTTTATTACATTTTTCCATTATTATTTAGTCCCCTTATACCTCCTCCCCCAGCAATCACTATCCTGTTTTCCATGTCCATGAGTCCTTTTTCATTTTTGGTTAGTCCCTCCACCCCCTAACCTATCCTCGGTTCTCCATCTGTGAGTCTGTCTCTGTTTTGCTTGTTAGTTCAGTTTGTTCATTATATTATACATATGAGTGAAATCATATGGTATTTGTCTTTCTTTGAGTGGCTTATTTCACTTAGCATAATGTTCTCCAGGTGTATCTTGTTGCAAAGGGTAAAATTCTCTTCTTTTTTACAACTGAGTGGAATTCCATTATGCAAATATCCCATAGTTGTTTCCACTCATCTACTGGTGGTCACTTGAGCTGCTTCCATATCTTGGTGATTGCTAATAAATGCTGCACTGAACATTGGGGTGCTTATGTTCTTTTGAATTAGTGCTTTGGGTTCCTTTGGCTATATTCCATAAGTGGGATCACTGAGTCAAAAGGCAGATCCATTTTTAATTTTTTGAGATATTTTCACACTGCTTTCCACAGTGGCTGCACTAGTTTGCATTCCCACCAACAATACAAAAGGATTCCCCTTTCTCCACATCCTTGCCCATCACTTTTTGTTTTTTGATTTATTGATGATAGTCATTCTGTCAGGCTTAAGATGGTATCTCATTATGGTTTTAATTGGCATTTTTCTGATGATTAGTGATGTTGAGCATCTTTCCATCTGTCTATTGGACATCTGTATGTCCTCTTTGGAGAAGTGTCTATTCAGGTCTTTTGCCCATTTTAATTGGGTTGAGTTTTGTAAGTGCTTTATAAATTTTGGATATTAACCCCTTATTAGATGTATTGGCAAATATGTTCTCCCATTCTGTGTGTTATCTTTTTATTTTGTTGATGATTTCCTTGACTGTGCAAAAACTTTTTAGTTTGATGAAGTCCCATTTGTTTATTTATTTATTTTTGCTTCCCTTGCCTGAACAGATGTATCCAAGAAAAAATTTGTACATGCAGTGTCTGAGATTTTGCTGCCTGTGTTTTCTTTGATGATTTTTATGGTTCCAGGTCTAACATTTAAGCCTTTAATGCATTTTGAATTCATTCTTATGTGTGGTGTAAGAAGGTGGTATAGTTTCACATTTCTGTAGATATCAGTCCCATTTTCCCAACACCATTTATTGAATAAACTATCTTAAGCCCATTAAATGTGCTTGCTTCCTCTGTCTAATATTAATTGACTATAAAGGTGTGGGTTTATTTCTGGGCTCTCTATTCTGTTTCCTTCATGTATGTGTATATTTTTATGCTAGTACCATGCTGTTTTGATTACAGTGGCCTTGTAATGTAGTGTGATATCATGTATTGTGATCCCTCCTATTTTGTTTTTCTTTTTCAGGATCTCTGTTGTTATGCAGATCCTTTTGTGGTTCTCTATAAATTTTTGAAGTATTTGTTCTAGTTCTGTGAATACATCATTGGAATCTGGATAGGAATTGCACTGAACCTAGATTGCTTTGGGCAGTATGGACATTTTAATGATGTTAATTCTTCCTATCCATGAACATGGTATGTGCTTCCACTTATTTGTATCTTCTTCAGTTTCTTTTAATTTAAATTATTTTATTGTTCAATTACAGTTGTCTGTATTTTTCCCCACCCCTACCCCCAACTCCCTCCAAACCCACTTCCGTCCCTCGCTTACACCCTCCCCCTTGGTTTTGTCCATGTGTCCTTTATAGTAGTTCCTGAAAACACTTCTCCCTCCCCTCTGGATGTTGTTAGATTGTTCTTAATTTCAATGTCTCTGGTTATATTTTGTTTGCTTTTTTCTTTTGTTGATTATGTTCCAGTTATAGGTGAGATCATATGGTATTTGTCCTCACAGCCTGGCTTATTTCACTTAGCATAATGCCCTCCAGTTCCATCCATGGTGTAGCAAAGGGTATAAGCTCCTTCTTTCTCTCTGCTGCATAGAATTCCATTGTGTAAGTGTACCATAGTTTTTTGATCCACTCATTTGCTGATGGGCACTTAGGTTACTTCCAGCACTTGGCTATTGAAAATTGTGCTGCTATGAACATTGGAGTGCATAGGTTCTTTTGGATTGGTGTTTTATGACTCTTAGGGTATAATCCCAGCAGTGGAATTGCTGGGTCAAAAGGCAGTTCCATTTTTAGTTTTCTGAGGAAATTCCATACTGTTTTCCACAGTGGCTGCACCAATCTGCAATCCCACCAGCAGTGCACTAAGGTTCCCTTTTCTCTGCATCCTCTCCAACACTTGTTTGATGAATTGTTTATGTTGGCCATTCTGACTGGTGTGAGGTGGTATCTCATTATGGTTTTAATTTGCATCTCTCTAATGGCTAATGATGCTGAGCATCTTTTCAAGTGTCTCTGGGCCCTTTGTATGTCTTCCTTGGAGAAGTGTCTGTTTAAGTTTTTTGCCCATTTTACAATTGGGTTTTTTGTCTTCCCAGAGTGGAGTTGTGTGAGTTCTTTATATATTTTGGAGATCAAGCCCTTGTCCGAGTTGTCATTGACAAATATGTTTTCCCATATGATTGGCTCTCTTTTCATTTTAATGCTGTTTTCTTTAGCCATGCAGAGGCTTTTTAATTTGATGAAGTTCCATTTGTTTATTCTTTTCTTCACGTCCCTTGCTTTAGGGTGCATATCTGTGAAGATGTCGCTGTGTGGAATGTCTGACATTTTCCTGGCAATGTTTTTCTCTAGGACTGTTATGGTGTCACGACTTATATTTAAGTCTTTTATGTATCTTCAGTTCCTTTCTTCAGTGTCTTATAATTTTCCAAGTACAGGTCTTTTACATCCTTGGTTAGGTTTATGCCTAGGTATTTTATTCTTTTGATGAAATTTTGAATGGGATTGTTTTCTTAATTTCCCTTTCTGTTAGTTCATTATTGGCATATAAAAAATGCAACTGATTTCTGGATATTAATTTTATATTCTGCTACTTTACTTCATTCATTTATCATTTCTAGTAGTTTCTTGGTGGACCCTTTGTGGGTCTCTACGTACAGTATCATAATAAATACATACATAATAAATAAATACAGTTTTATTTCTTCCTTTCAAATTTTTATGCCTCTAATTTCTCCTGATTGCTGTGGCTAGGGTTTCCAGTACTATGTTGAATAAGAGAGGTAAAAGTGAACATCCCTGTTTTGTTCTTATTCTCAATCTTAAGGAAAACTTGTTCAGTTTTTTTCAGGTGAGTATGATATTGGCTGAGGGTTTGTCATATGGCCTTTATTATGTTGAGGTATGTTTCCTGTATTTTCACTTTGCTGAGAATTTGTATCATAAATTGGTGCTGGATTTTATCAAATGCTTTTTTCTTACATCTATTGATATGGCCATGTGATTTTTAATATTCATTTTGTTTATGTGATGTATTATAATATTTTATCTGTGAATATTATACCAAACTTGAATCCCTGAAATAAATCCCACTTGAGCTTGGTGTATGATTTCTTTCATGTATTGTTGCATCTGATTTACTAATATTTTGTTGAGAGTTTTAGAATCTATGTTCCTCAGAGTTATTTGGTCTAAAATTTTCTCTCTTTGTAGTATCTCTCTCTGGTTTTAGAATAAGAATAATACTGGCATTATAAAATGAGTGTGGGAGTCTTTCTTCATCTTGAATATCTTTGAAACAATTTGAGAAGGTTATAAATTAGTTCTACTTTCAATGTTTGGAAAAATTCATCTCTGAATCTATCTGGTCCAGGGCTATTGTTTGTTGGGAATTTTTGGATTACTGCATCAATTTCATTAGTTGTAATCAGTCTGTTCAGATTTTCTGATTCTTCCTCATTCAGTTTTAGAAGACTCTATGTTTTCAGGAATTTATCAATTTCTTTCATGTTAATTGTTACTTCTCTTTCATTTCTGATTTTATTTACTTGGATTATCTCTCTCTTTTTTTGGTGAGTCTGGTTAAAGGCTTGCCAATCTTGTTTGTCTTTTTGAAGAACCAGTTCTTGATTTCATTGATCTTTTGTACAGTTTTTTAGATTCATTGTCATTTATTTCTGCTCCAATTTTTATTATTTTCTGTCTGCTACTGACTTTGGGTTTTGTTTGTTGTGCTTTTTCTAGTTCATTTAAGTGTAAAGGTAGATTGTTTATTTCAGCTTTTTCTTGTCTCTTGATATAGGCCTGTAATGCTATGAATTTTCCTCTTAGAAGTGCTTTTGTTGTGTCCCATATATTTTTGGATTGTTGTATTCTTGTTTTCAATTATTTAAATTCTTTATTAATATTATATTTGATAATTTATTGATATTTGTTTTGTGTCCTAACATGTGGTCAGTCTTTGAAAATGTTCCACATGCACTTGAAAATAATGTATATTCTCCTGCTTTGTGGTGAAATGTTCTGAAAATATTAACTAAATCCATCTGATCTAGTGTGTCATTTAAGGCCATTGTTATCTTGTTGATTTTCTGTCTGGATGATCTATCCATTGATGTCAAGGGGGTGTTAAAATCTCCTACTTTGACAGTATTACTTTCAGTCTCTCCCTTTATGCTCATCAAGATTTTGTTTTATATATTTAGGTGCTCCTATGTTGAGTGTATAAATGGTTACAAGGGTTATATCCTCCTGTTTGATTGAGCCCTCTATCATTATATAATGTACTTCTTTGTCTCTTATTATATAGTCTTTGTTTTAAAGTCAGTTTTGTCAGATATAAGTGTTGCTATCCAAGATTTTGTATATTTCCATTTATACAAAATATTATTTTTAATTTCTTTACTTTTAGTTTGTGTTCATCTTTTGTTCTGAGGCAAGTGTTTCTAGATAGCATATATACAGGTATTGCTTTCTTATCCATTCAGCTGCCTTATGTCTTATGATTTGAATATTTAAGGGATTTGCATTTAGAGTTATTATTGATAGTATTAGTATTTTTTTATATTCTCCCATTCCATAGGTTGCCTTTTTATTTTGCTGATGGTTTCCTTTCTTTATATATATAAATCAATTATATATATATGTAATTGATTATGCTATTACAGTTGTCCCATTACCCCCTTCATTCCCCTCCACCCTGCACACCCTCTCCCACCCACATTCCCCTGCTTTACTTCATGTCCATGTGTCATAACTTCTTTAGCTTCTACATTTCCCATACTATTCTTGCCCTCCCTCTGTCTATTTTCTACCTACCATCTATGCTACTTATTCTCTGCACCTTTTCCCCCTCTCTCCTCCTCCCACTCCTCTGTTACTAACCCTCCATGGGTCTCCATGGGTCTCCATTTCTTTGGTTCTGCTCCTCTTCTAGTTGTTTGCTTAGTTTGTTTTTGTTTTTGTTGTAGGTGTGGTTGTTAATAATTGTGAGTTTGCTGTCATTTCATTGTACATGTTTTTTATCTTCTTTTTCTTAGATAAGTCCCTTTAACATTTCATAAAATAAGGGCTTGGTGATGATGAACTCCTTTAACTTGACCTTATCTGAGAAGCACTTTATCTGCCCTTCCATTCTAAATGAAAGCTTTGCTGGATAGAGCAATATGGGATGTAGGTTCTTGCCTTTCATGAATTGGAATACTTCTTTCCAGCCCCTTCTTGCCAGCAAGGTGTCTTTTGAGAAATCAGCTGACAGTCTGATGGGAACTCCTTTGTAGGTTACTGTCTCCTTATCTCTTGCTGCTTCTAGGATTCTCTCCTTCATTTTTACCTTGGTTAATGTAATTATGATGTGCCCTGGTGTGTTCCTTCATGGGTCCAACTTCTTTGGGACTCTCTGAGCTTCCTGGACTTCCTGGAAATCGATTTCCTTTGCCAGAATGGGGAAGTTCTCCTTTATTATTTGTTCAAATAAGTTTTCCACTTGTTGCTCTTCCTCTTCCCCTTCTGGTACCCGTATAATTTGAATGTTGGAACATTTAAAGATGTCCTGGAGGTTCCTAAGCCTCTCCTCATTTTTTTGAATTCTTATTTCCTCATTCTTTTTCTGATTGTATGTGTTTTTCTTCCTTCTAGTTCACTCCATTGATGTGAGACCCAGCTTTCATTCCATCACTATTGGTTCCTGTGCATTTTCCTTATTTCCCTTTTTATAGCCTTCATTTTTTCATCTAATTTGCGAACAAAATCAACCAGTTCTATGAGCATCCTGATCACCAGTGCTTTGAACTGTGCCTCTGATAGGTTGGCTATCTCTTGGTCACTTAAAAGTACTGATTGTGGGGCTTTCAATTATGTTTGAGACATCTCCCCCCACCACCTTTGGTCTTGTCATGCCTGCTATGTGTGAAGGGTGGGAGCCTTAGATGTTCACCAGGGCGGGGCAAGCCAGTCGATGGGTTGTAATGTTGTATGTGGGGACAGTGGCTGAGAGGGAACAATGGTGCTTGCTCCACTTTCCCTCAGACCTCAGTCCCTTTTGCTGCTTTCCACGAGCACACTGGGTCCCTCTGGTGCCAATTCCCATGTGGGCAGTCTTGTGCACCCTGTGGGACTTTCCAAGGACCTCTCCTATGAGCCTGGGAGTCTCTCCCTGTGCCTCATTCCCCACATGTGTTTTCAATCAGTGCCCCAAGGCTCTATTTCCCAGTGCTGTGATCCTGGGTTACGCGCAGTGCCTTGCCTCACAATCGCCGCCTCTCTGAGTCTGCCAGGGTTTGCCAGCCACTGCTTGCACACTCAGGGTCCACCTGCTGCGGTCTTGTGCTCCCTCCTCAGATGCCTTATGCGCCTGGTCCCAGCACTCTTTGTGCCATGACCCCTCTCCACCTGGCTGCCCGACTCCCGCCCTCATACCGGTCTAGATGAATGGGTCTATTTTAACTTCTTGGTTGTCCGACTTCCATACAGTTCAGTTTTCTGTCAGTTCTGATTGTTATTCTATTTCTAAATTGTTGTCCCTATCTTGGTTGTGTGAGGAGGCACAGTGTGTCTACCTATGCCTCCATCTTGGCCGGAAGTCCAATAGTATTAATATTTATTGCCATTTTATTCTTCTAACCTGACATGATGATATGTTTTTATTTTTATTTTGTAGAAGATTTTATTTATGTATTTATGTATTTATTTATAGAGAGATGGGGGAATGGAAGGAGAAAGCGAGGGATGCAAACTTTGATGTGACAGAGAAATATCAGTTGGTTGCCTCTTGTATACACCCTGAACAGGGACCCCATAAACTCAGTATGTGCCCTGAATGGAAATCAAACCAGTGATCTTTTAGTTTGCAGGACAATGCTCAACAAATGGAGCCATACTGATCAGGGAAGAATATATTTTTATTGATTATAGACAAAAAAATGAGAGAGAGAGAGAGAGAGAGAGAGATATGTGGGAGAGAAACATTGACTAATTGACTTCCATACATGCCTCAAGCAGGGATGGAACCTGCAAGCTAGATATGTGCCCTGACTTGGGATCAAACTAAAAAATTTTTGGTGTATGAGATAGCCAATCAATTGAACAACCTTGCCAGGGTTCCATTTTATTCTTTTTAACAATGTTCTTCTGTTTCTTCTTCTTAAAGATCCTTTAACATTTTTGTAATACCGGTTTGGTTTAACATTTTTTAAATACTAGTTTGGTGGTAATGAACTCCTTTAGTTTTTACTTTTCTGGGAAGCTCTTTGTCTTTCTTCAATTTTAAACGATAGTCTTGCTGCTTTTAGTAGTCTTGCTTGTAGGACTTTGCTTTTCACCACTTTGAATGCTTTATGCCAATCTCTTCTTGCCTGAAATATTTCTTTTAAGAAGTCAGCTGACAGTCTTATGTGAGCTTCCTTGTAGGTAACTAACTGTGTTTCTTTTGCTGCTTTTAAGATTCTCTGTCTTTAACCTTTGCTGTTTTAATTAGGATGTGCTCTGGTGTGGGCCCTTTTGTGTTCATCTTCTTTGGGACTATTTGTGCTTCCCGGAGTTATGTGTTTTTTTCTTTCACAAAGTTAGGTAAGATTTTAGTGATTATTTCTTCAAACTGGTTCTCAATCCCTTGCTCTCTTTCTTCTCCTGATACACACATCATGTGAATGTTATTGCACTTGATGTTTTCCCAAAGGTCCCTTAAACTATCCTCATTCTTTTGAATTCTGTTTGCTTTTTGCTGCTCTGATTGGGCTGTGTTCTGCCACCTTTTCTCTTCCAAATTTCTGACTTGATCCTCTGTTTTATCCAACCAACTGTTTATTTCTTCTAGTATATTCTTCATTGCAGATATTGTATTCTTAATTCCTGACTGTTTTGTTTTTATTTTTATGTCTTTTTTATGCTGTGGTTGTTTTCACTAAGTTCCTTGAGCATCCTTGTGTCCATTTTTTTAATCTCTTTATTTGGTTAATTTCTTACCTTCATTTCATTTAACTCTTTTTTCTGGAGATTTTTCCTGTTCATTAATTTGGAGCATGTTTGTCTCCCCACATTTGCCACCTCTTTGTGTTTGTTTCTGTGTGTTAAGTGAGATCTATTATGTCTCTCTGTCATGGTAGGATGGCCGTATGTCATAGGTGCCATGTTGGGACCCTGTGGCTCTGTGTCCTTGATCACCTGAGCCAGGTGTTCCAGGAATGTTCCTTGATGTTTTATGTGAGCCCTCATGATGTAATTCTGTCTTGGTTGCTACTGTGCTGTTCATGTGTGGGTTCAACCCTCAGGCTTGCTGACTGTGAGGATCAACTCAACCACAGTGTACAAGCTACTGTGTAGGTGCTGACCACATTAACTGGAATTCACTTCAGCAGGTGCTGCTGCCTGTTGAGATTTCCCTTTGGATATACCATTTGTGAAGCTATTTACATCCTGGTCTGACGTTATCTAAAGATGACCACTGGGTGTGTTCATTTTGGGGCTTCTTGGGAGGACCTCTGGTGCAGTTGGTGGCAAATACTGTCTGTGACTATCCCTGAGAAACCTGTTTGGAGCTCCAAAATGATCTAGTTTGTGTCTGCCTGTGTTGGGCCTGGGGGTGGGTTAGAAGACCAAGCTGTGAACCAAGGCTGCTTCCACCAGCACCAAGTCTGGGAGCCTGTCAGCACAAGGTCCAAAGCACCCTAAGATCTTCCTCAGCCTGCCAGCTGCCTTCTTCAGCCTGTTAGGCTCAGTTGCTGAAAGAGCCTCTGGAAGTACACAAGTTGCATGAGGAAGGTTCTTATTGAGTTACCATGGAGGCGTGAGTGGTGTTTACCAGATTGGTACAGCTTTGACCTCGCTGCCAGTGCTGGTTCTGATGCCACTCAGCAAAGTCCCAGTGTATACCAAGTCTACCTGCCACCCACCAGGTGTCCACAGATATTTGTGGTGGGGCAGTGTCTCAGGAAATAGAGTGAGGCCAGTAGAGTTTATTGGTTCCAAACAGGCTAATATTTGACTGTCAGAAGGGAGGGCTCTGTAGAGATTGGGCATGTGAGGAAAATATGGCTCCATCTTAGAACCACACAACTTAATCTATCCAGTTTTTGCCAAGGACTTGAGCTTGACAGGGCAGGGCTGCCAAGAGAGAGAGTGGAGCTAGTGGATCTTCCTTAAGGAGAAGCACCAATCAGGCCTGGTGGAAGGAGGGAGAGTTGGCCCTTATCCCAGAGTCACACAGCTCAGTCACTGATACCTCCTGAGTCTGCCTGTACATCTACACTCATGCCCAGGTACTTGATTCCTCAGCTTGTTGTGAGCTTTGCAGGACATGGATATTGCATTCTCCCAGACTGAAGCTGTAAGGAGGGGAGTGCTCCACCCAAGAAAGATGGTATCTGCAGGGGGAGGGGGACTTAGCAGAGGGATTCTGGTGGCTGTCCCTTCAGTTCTCTCCCCAGAGACACAAACCCCAATCTCTCCTTGCACAACTTTAGTCATCTGTCAGAGTCTAGAGTAAGTGGCTGTGAACGCAATTTTGTGTATTGGCCCTTGTGTCTCTAGCAGACTCCCATCTCTCCCTGGCAGACAGAATCCCTGCTGATTTTCATAGTCAGATGTTATGTGGGCAACTATTCCCAGCTCTGGTGCTCTGGACTTGGTAGCCTGGCATGGAATTGAGACCCCAAGCTCCCGAGGGGAACATTTGCAGCCGAGATATACCTCCAGAATTTCGGCTGCTGCTCATGGGAGCAGGGCCAGTCCTTTCTACCAGTCTCAAAGTGGTTTCTTGTGTAAATCCTTGGTTATAAGACTTTTGTTCAGATAGTCTTTTGTTGGTTATTCAGGTTATTTGTTCTATATTTTAGCTGTAATTACAGTTTGGTCCTTAGAGAAGGTGAATGTAGCTTTTACCTACTCTGCCGCCATCTTGGGTCTCCAGGCTCCTTTTAATATTGCCTTTGTTAATGTAACCATGGCAACATCTTTGGTATCTGTACCTCAGATCCTGATCTCTTATTCTATAACAGGTCACTTTGCTCTGCATCATTCATAATGGAACTCATCTAAGGGCACAGGCATTCTTGGAATGGGAGTATATTTTTCATGTCCCTATGGCTGAGTTGTTTCTGCCCCAAATCCATATATTGAAATTCTAATCCCTAGTACCTCTGAATATGACAGTGTTTGGAGCTAGGGTCTTAAAGAGATAATTAAGGTAAAATGAGGTCCCTTGGTGGACACTAATCCAACATGACTGGCATCCTTATAAAAAGCAGAAATTCTGACACAGAAGTGCACAGATGAAAAGAAGACCATATGAAGATTCATGTTGAAGATGCTCATCTATGATCTAAGGAGAGAAGCCACAGAAGAAACCAACTCTGCAATATCTTGATCTCAAGCTTTCAGCTTCCAGAATTGTGAGAAAATAAATTTCTTTTTAATATCCAGTCTGTGGTACATTGTTATGGCAATCTTAGCAGACTAATACAACTTCCTTGATATTTTAAATTGTTACACTTCCTTCCCAAATATCACTAGGCTTTGGAAGTTTGAAATATATCTGAGTTTCATATTATAAGCAAAACTTCAAGTTTGTTTGCTTTCTCTGCATCTCTTAGACCACTAATAAATTTGACCATATGATTTCTCCCAGCTTAACTTTTTCTCTGATATGAAGACTACATATTTCCTAGTTTTTGCAGCATATCAAATAGGAGATCTTTTGGGAAGTTCCTATAAATCAGAAATGGTTTATTTATCATAGATTCAGTTAAGTCCTTTGAAGAGAAAGATTTTCTCTTTATGACATATATCTGTATCATTTAAAATCGAACATGGGGAGAAATACCCATAGATCTAGTTTCATTTAGATTGTAAATATGCATTGATTACACATGATTATTTTCTGCCTTATCAGCTTACCCATTCTAACACTTCACAGCAATGCAGAAATATAAAGATATTGAGACAGAAATGATTAAAAGTTTGTATTGTGCATGAGATAAGGTGTCCACTGAGAATCAGGTTTAAGGTGGGGGAAATAGGGGTCAGCCTGGTAAAGTAGTCAGCTATCCAAATGCTATGAAGAACTAAGGAGGCCTGGGGTGGTGTCTTTGTCTCCTAAAACTCAAATCAGAGCCAGGGCTAGAAATCCTATTGTTAGAGAATCTATGTTTTGGGCCAGGAAAACTTTCAATGATTAAAATCAACTTTAAAAACCCAAATTCTCCCTAGGGGTGCTGAGCAGTAATTGGCGTTAAGGTAGTAATGTGATGAAAGAGACTTTGTTTGGGGTAATCTTTAGTCTGACAAATTGGAAAAAACAAAAGAAACAATATTTTCCTTTGGATGATGTTAAGGGTTCTTTGAGATCATTCCCTAGTTAGAGATTAAAAACAATAGCTTTCTGGAGACTTGGAAGTTAAGTTTGAACCTAATGTGCCATGAATGTTAAAGAGCAAGTATGACGATGGGCAGGCCATGCTTTGTGCATTGGCCTGTGAAGTTCCGAAGGCTTCATGGGATCATGTGAGGGCAATATGCAAGCAGCCCTGTATGATCATGCTAATGAAAAATCATACTTTAATGTATATAGTCATGAAGTGCTTGCATAGGTAGTCTTGGAAGTCTGAACTTTGTCACGTTCCTATAGGAGGAATGTCTATGTACAGATATATTTCCTTATCAAGCAATTCATTATAAAATTCTATTAACAGGAACTTCTGATATATTGATAATGAAAGGATGACTAATGTATCTAATGATGACCCTGAGGCATGACAAAATTCATAAACGTTTTTTGAATCTTCAAAGAGAATAACTTAAAATTTCTTATGGTCAGGTTTATTTTTATCATATACTAATTTCTGAAAAGTAATAATTTGTATATATCATTTATTCCGTATGGTAAAAGAAAAAGTAGGGGATTTGGAATAAAATAACATGATTTCCATCACAGTTCTTCATTTGCTAGACCAGTAATTTCAGAAGAGTTAATGTAAACATGTAACATCACTCACCCTTGGTCTTTACACCTGAAAAATGGGCATGACAGTACCTACTTTGCAGAACATTGAGGGGACTAAATGATATAAAATACATGGGAGCATGCTAGTCATATTAGGTGTTTGAAAATGTTAAATTTATGTCTTCTTGGTCTAACACATTAATCAAAACACCCCACTTGCTGACCATTTTAGGTAAGAAAAATCAACTATGCATCTAAACAGATTTAGGGACATGGAAAAGATGATAATAACAGTAGGAAGGAGCTAATTCTGGCTGCTGTGGCTTTAATTTGCAGGCTTATTTTCTTTAGGATAATGAATTTTTATTTAAATTTGGTGAGTTTCCTTTGAGTTCCTTTCAAGTCATCTGAACACAGGAAACATTTTTTCATGCTTTTAGAATTTTTCTGATTGACTTTGTTCTCCAAAAAGAGCCGATTTTAATATTCCGAGTGATAAAGAGTGCCTTTGACGTGAGTGAAGCAATTTAATTAGTAAATCTGGAAATTATAAAGGATTGGAAATCACACTCTCCATGCTTTTAATAAAACACAGTAGTGAAACTTTTGATAGGTGCATACCATGTGTTAAAAAATTCTGAACCACACACATTGAGAGAAATAAAGAAATTGAGGGAACTTTGTAAGAGACCTACTAAGGGAATGGTGTGGCTTGGCAATTATGCAATCAATATATCACATGGATCAAAACTTTTGCAGCCATCGTAACTTACATAAAGTACATGTTAAGGGTTTAATGATGTAAAATAATTAAAACTACACATTGAGATTCAACATATTAAATAGGAAAAATGGGCTCATGTAATGGTGAGGCAGTCTAATTTTTGAGTTAGTTGACCTCAGAGTAACTTAATCTTGGAGGAAGTAATATACAAAGGATCATTTAATGTGGTAGCTAACAGGATTTTTTGTGTCAGGCTGTCCATCCATGATGACAGTTTGTGAATTATTTCTAGTCCACTTACTATGAGTACTCTTGTATAGTATGTCATCACTAAACAGAGAACATTGCTATAACTGCTAGGCATAAACATAATAACATGTTCAACTGTAAAACTATCTCCAGTATATAAATACTGATGCTGTACTCAAAAGCATCATCATTTTTTATTGCCTTGGTAATGGAGTGTTCCAGAGAGACATGTATATGGGGTATATGGGTGATTAGTGACTGGTGAATTGTGTGCCGGTGTCTTCAAATGTTTAAGAGCAACCTTGATCACTGGCAGTTGGAGGAATCAAAGAGCAGCTGATACTTCCTTAGAAAGCAAATTATACAAGGCTCTAATGATGCTTTATACCTAATTATAGGTAATGATTAAGACTATCAACAAGCATACTTCAGATATGGTAGATAAAAAGGCATGTAACTACTCATAACACTAATAATTCAGGGCATTATAAAAGAATGATAATGTAACCATAATTCCTAATAGCACTTTACAAATAATTGGGATAACTGGGTAACTGGCATCTCTTTCAATGTTATTTTAATAATATTTAATTCAAGATAATAGTGAGCTGTAGTTAATAAAAAATTTTGCAATATAAGTTTAAGAAACACTTGGCAATTTGACTTTGTGTTCACATATAGACCTGCTAGTTGGAGAGCCAAAAATTTTAAACAGAGGAATTTAGGCACATGCATGGAGTTGAGAATCCGAAGAAAATATTTCTGATGAGGTAACACACAATAGGTCTTGACTCAGTTCTCATCTACAATGATGTTTCCATGTTTTTTTTTCTTTTTTGCTGTTGCTGTTTTCACCAAAACAGTTTTACAAAATGTGTGTATTTAGGGGTGGAGAACCTTCCAGAGAAAGTCTAAAATGGGTGGATCAGTTCTAAAATTGAGCAAGGCTTATGAGTCACAATTTAACTCACTAAAACTTCCTGATATCAAGTTGACCTCAGACATGCCTCCTGTATAGCCTTTTTTGACTCTGTTTTTAAGTGCTGGTGAGGCCTGGTGCATGATTTACTCACCTGGAGGGTCATTTTGGGTGTCATTTGAGCAGAAAATTCCTTTGGTTCTTCATTTTTGTTCAGAGATACCACATTCTCTAGCCAATGTTTCATAACATACAAAAATTATGACCCCCATATAGATTACCACTAATATTAGAAGGTAACTTTTGACCTATTACCAATATATTTTTTGTACCTGCTGAAAAACATCTCAGTTGTGGTCAAGCCATATATGCCTACTATTTTGCATGTTCTTTGTAGGTAATTAAGTTGGCAAATTAAATGTATTGCTTTCCCCATATTTCAAAATGTACCTTGATATTTGGGTAGTATAGTGAATAATGTAGAGGTTTTTCAAACATATGAGTATAAGGCCTATAGAAACTTCCCTAAACTGAACAACAATAAATAAAAAAATAAACATAAAAAAAAGAAACTGCCCTAAATCTCTGTGCAATTTTTTGGCAACTGATCTGGAGAATGAAGTATTACAATCTGTGCTTATAGCTTCTGGGATCTTTGCTGTAGGAGCTTAATTTCCTTTACCATGTAGCTTATACTTTCATTAATAAAGATTTTGGATGGCGCATATGGTTTGCCTACAGCTGGTTGTTTCACTACTTCCTTCCTTTCTTTTTGTTCCTTTTAAAATTTGCAACTAGCCCTAAAGCCCTAATTTGCTTCGGCTGCTGTAAATTGGTTTCCAGTAATTTTTACATCTTCTTCAATGTGCACTGACATCTGTAAATATCAGGGCACATATTAAATCCTTAGTTATATTTGTGGGAGCCCACAATCTGCTAGGACTAAAGTTTGTGTCAAAGATATCTCTGGTCATATTTCTCCTGGCAATATACAACAGAAATCAAGATCTAAGAGGGAATAAACATTGTCCAATTGGGAAGAGATCAATTTCAGAGAAATAATTAGACTCTGTCTTATAAACTATAATGCAATTATGAAACATGATGTTCGATGAAATCTCTTTATGTTGTTTTCTAGAGGCCTAAGGGAGCTAAAACGATGTGTAGGAAAAGAGAAGGAAATAGCCTCTCTGTGAGAAGTCAGGGGCGGAGCTGACTCTCTCCATAAAGCTGTGTAGGAAGGCAGGAGTTGTTCCGGCACCCCCTTACTTCTCTCAGTTCCTCATTTCTCTTTCAAGATGTTCTGGTCTTTGCTTTCAGCTATCCTCAGTTCATCCCACTAAGATTAGCTCAACTCGGTTTATCTTGCCTTTCTGGAGGGGTATTTGCAATTTAGTAAGAGTTTTTTGTCATCAAAAAAGCTTCAGAATAGAAAAAAAGAATGAATTTCTAAAGGTGGAATTTTAAACTAGATGCTTGACCCTTAGGTAGAGAGGGAAGGTACCTGTCAGATGAAATCACTCCGATTGTTACCTATTCCAGATGGGCCCTGTCTGGGCAAAACTGCAGGAACCCAGCGCACATGCTCTGGAGTAAACACATCTTACAGAGGGAACCGAAGAGTTTGTTTCTTCTGTGCTGACTGGTGGGTCTCAGGTAGGGTGATGGTGCAATTTATGAAAGCCTGGCCCACCTGAAGATAATGCCAATGTCCATTTTAAACGCAGAGCCTCCATAGGATCTGCTGAGGTTGTTTGGGTCTGCATCACGACTTGTCTTCTCTCTTCACCCACTCGTGCTTTTCACCGCTCCCTTCCACAGGGAAAAGCAGTGTTGGTCCCTTGGCCACTCCTAAATGAACGTCCTGCACTCTAAACTGTCTCAGAATCTGCTTTCTGGAGAACTAAACTGCTACAGACAAGAAACTGATCTGCCTACTCAGAAATCCTAGTAAGTTCTCCAGAAGTTGGTGGTGGCCAAAAAAGGGAGCACTCAGCATGGTGGAACGGAGGTGATCAGGACTGACTTTCAGCAGCTCAGACAGAGGCTCTGGGAGAAGGATGTAAGGAGGGTGTGTAGCCCGTTTAGAGAATCAGTGTGCACATTCGGGAATCATACTGCCCAAGTTGAAAAGCTGGCCCTGTCACTATGCTGGTTGCTAGGAAAGTCAGTAACCTCACAGTACCCCAATTGCCTCAGTAATACAGTGGAGATAATAACAGTGATGATGATGTAAGACTTAAATGAGTTAATATTAGTATATGAAGGGTTTATAATGGTTCCTGGTACATTGTAAGTGCTAAATAAAAGTCTGCCAATATTTAGTATTGTTATAACAGCTTGCATTAGGAAGCGTTCCACAGAAGGGGAACCATTCTTAGGGGGTAGTAGAGATTAACTGAGCTTTTTTTCCTTGATTCTCCAAATAGATCACTTACAAATATTTTCATTGCTGTTTAAATCACCAAAATTTAAAATACCTCGTGAGGATATGGTCTTGACAATTTTTAATGTTTTTCTCAGATGCTACCTCTCAGTTATGGATAGTGTTTTTTATGTTGGTTAACCAATAACCTGTGCTAGAAATAAGAAAGTCAATTAATGAAAATAGTAAATTTTACTCCGGGTGTACTTGGGCTGATTTCAAAAAAGTCAGAGACTTGTGAATATATATTGTTCTCTTTCTTGTTTTTAAATCTCAAGTTCATATTTTAATTAGATATCTTTAGTTTTCACCCAGGATCCTTTTTATGTTCCATGATCCCATCCAGGACACATGTTACGTTCAGTCGTTACGTGTCCTTAGACTCTTCTTGGCTGTGACACTTCCTCAGACTTCCCTTGTTTTTGATTATTTGACAGTGTTGAGTGCTGCCAGTCGGGTATTTTGTAGATTGCCTCTCATTTATGGTTTGTCTCATGTTTTTCTCATGATTAGACCAGGGTTGTGGATTTTTGGAGAGAGGACCAGAGAGGTCAAGTACCATCCTCAACACATCATCTCTCAGAGCATCGTATCAAGGGCGCAGACTGTGGAGATGACGTATTGCCATTGACGTTGACTTTCATCACCTGGCTGAGAGCATTTGTCAGATCTTTCCACGGTGAAGCTACCCTTCTGCCCACTTTCCGTGGTGTTTCTCTTGGAAGGAAGTTCCTATGTGCTGCCCACCCTTAAGAAGTGGAGAGTTATGCTTAATGTCCTTGTCAAAAGAATTACATTAATTATTTAAATTTTTTCTGCATGGAAGATTTGTCTGTTCTCCCTCATTTATTTATTTATCCAATCATTTTTTTTTTATGGATGTGAGTATGGACTTGTGGATGCCTATTTTATGTTTTAGATTATAATCTAATACTACTTTATTTTGTTGTTCAAATTTACTTTCTTTTCTGACTTTTTATTTTAAAACAGAGATGTTTAAATGGAAGTAAAATGATTCATTTTCTCTGTGATTTGTGGTTCTCAAAGAATCCAGACAGAAGGTGATACATGTTGGCAAGTTTTCATTTTATCTCTAGCAGTTTTAAATAAAGAAGATGGCTTCTTTTAGTTAGTAATTTCTTATTGAATAAGAAACTGTTCAACCCTACAGTTGCAAGGTTTTGCCTATTTCATTTGAATTGTATTTGAAAGTAACTTTCTTGGTGTGCAGGCATTTTTATTGTTTGGAAGAGTTAAGTAGCTTAGGCCTTAGTCAATACTGGGGCAATGATTATGAAGTGGTATGACTGAGTTGGTTATCACCCAGGGGTTACTTAAAGTTAAATGTTAAGAGGGATGCTGATGAATTTGATTATGCTTGGTACAATGAACAGGTTTAGGCTGCTGCTTTAGAAAGTGTGTCATGGACACTTAATTCTAATTGCAGTGGTGCAATAGTTCTGACCCAGTCTACATGTTTGACAATTTCTGTGTTGATATTCAGGGAATATGCAGATTTGTAAATGACTCAGATAGATACATTGCCACTTTATTAATATCAATTTTCACTGTACATTCTCAAGGTTTATGGAGCCCCTTTCATTGTTGGTTTTTATTAACATGTTTTGAACATGGGGGACATGTTCATGAATATTTAAAATTTAAAAATATATATTCATGGACATTTAAAATTAAATATAAATGTCTGCTCCTACAAGGAGATAAAGTCAAATTCAGTTTTGGCACTTTAGATAAACAGCTTGCCAGTATTAATTGGAAATTATCTGTAATTGAGTGCTTAACTTCTCTTGGTTTTGTAGATATTGAATTAGTTATAGGATTTTGGTGACTCAAACATTCATTATAATGATAATAATAATAATAAGATTTACTTGTTTGAGTGTCTAAGATGTGCTAGGCACTGCTGAGGTGCTTTGAAATTAAATCTCTAATAATAATCTTGAAAGGTTGGCATGATTGTTATTGCCACCTCACATTTGAAGATACTTGTCTTTCAGAGAGAGCCAGTGTCACGGCCTCACTTCTTTCCTTTAAACACACCAGACCGCATCCAGCTCAGGACCACTGGGCCATTACCTTTGCTTGGATGATCTGCTCCACTTGAGCTTCTGCGTGGCTGGCACTCCATGCCATTCAGATCTCAGCTGAGGTGCCACTTGCTCCCTGACGTCTTCCCTAGCCACCCAGATGTGTCATCCCACTTCAGTCCTCACTCTTTTCACTCTTTATAGATTGCCAGTATCTGAAATGATCTTGTTCTTTTGATTATTTTCTTCTCTCCATGGACATTTAACCTTCATGAAATGGGGACCTTAGCCTCATCTCTACCTTTGTACCTGCCTCCCTGAGTAGCTGTGCAATGTATATTTGTTGACTGAGTTAATAGGTGAATCCTAGAGAGCTAGTGAAGACCAGAGCTGGGGTTTGAACCCAACTCTGTTTGGGTTCATGGTCTAAGGGCTTTCCATTCTGTCACTTTGTTTTCCAGCTGTGTCTAGTGGTTAATATCTGAATAATGTCAAATATCCAGCCTTGATCTAGGATACCTGATCAAAAATGCATTTAAGTTTTAGCAAAAAATTAATTCTATTAAAAATAAAAGAGCTGATTGCTTCAAAAATTGCATACTATTAATATCATCTCTTTGCTAAATGACCATAGTTAACAGTCAAATGTGATGATAATGTTAAGTATTTGTAATAATTTTATAAACTTACCATACATTTCACAAACTCTGAGCACTTTAAAAAGTGATTCTTAGATTAATTTTAGTTGTTTTAGATATATAAGAGTACAAAAAAGTACTTTGTGTTTTTAAAAATATCTTTCACAACCCAGAGTTTTCGCAAATTTGGGTCATCCTCTCTAATGGTTAGATGGGATTAATGAGGTTTCACTGAATTTCCAAACTCTTTCTCACCAACAGATGTGTATAAATGTCTCTTTTGGGGCAATGTAAACCATTGTGGTTTCTGGAAACTAGGCCGTGGTTGAGACATTTGAAGGAAAACAAAGTGTGGAAGAACAGCTGACTGTGTAACTAAGAAATCAATCATCGCCCAGCCAGCTTTATTGGCATAATTGGCGATGATTTATGGAATGCTGGCAGGAGTCCAGCTGGGCATGTGTGTCCTTAATACCATTACAGAACTCTGGCATGGAATCTCAGTTAAGGCCACATGACTGGACTGGGGGAGAAGTTTTACAGATACTTATTTAAATTAACTAATAACTAAAAACAACATATTTCCCATGAATTTATTTTGTCTAATAGTGTGAAAATTTGTGAGATACTTTAATAGAATCCTGAAGCAAAATTGTGCCTAAAGCAAATAAATTAGAAATCTCTCTCAAGTGCTTAACCAATGTCTTTAGTAGTGTTTTGCATATTTCTAGTATGATATTGCCTTATTAATTAATATTGCCATATGAAAAAAAACTTACGTACAGAAAAGATTTGTCTGCTGAGTGCTGAGGGCACAGCAAGGGGCACAGAGGAAGTGAGGGTGCAACTAGCCAACTGATAGACTTAGTTAATTTAAAAGGAGTAATGTAAGGTTTATTCTGCTGTGCTACATCTTGTAACATACTTGTTAAATTTATTCAGGAAATATGGCTTTAGTGATTTTTCTGGAAACTAGTGGGTTGTAAGAGATAATTAACAAAACTTCCTGTTTTTTTCTCTTGGAACAGATGGATATTTTTGAAATGCAACAGAACATTGGGCTCAGTCTGAGGGCACGCATAGTTGAGTTGCTTCTATTTGTATAATGAGGTGCTACTTGCTTGTATTCCAGAGGTCTACAGCCTTTTATCTGCACAGTCATACAACTGGTTTCCACTGAACTAAGCAGCTAAATGCAGCAGCCAACATTGGCTGCAGAACCAGACTTTTAAGGACACTGCCCAAATAGCTTTCTTTCCCCTGTTTTTTCTTTCTACCTGATAAAGCACATCTCATTTACCTTATTATCTTAGTTATATGGATGCCAGCATTTGGAAATGGCCTCACACTCTGGGTGGAACTTATTGAAAGAGCAGATATGAAGTAAAAGTTCATTGCTAAAGTGTCAGAGACTAGAATCTAGAATCAAGAATCAGTAAAATAGTTAAAGGGTGAGGAGAGAGGGAAAGGGGACAGGCAATACACAAAAATTTTCTCTTCATTATTCAGTGAGAACTGGTCTCTGTGACAAGCCAAGGTTTTGGCAAATAAAGGCAGTATAGCAGAAAATGAGGTCCTTTACAGGGCCTTCATGTTTCTGATATATTTCTTATATACAAGTGGCCAATGTAGGTAAAAATTGTATTGATAGAGATTGAAAAATACATTGCATGTTTATGAGGGGGATCCCCAAACATGTAATTATCTATCTGCTGGAGGTGGCACCCCTTGTAGTACAGGCTTCCCCAAATAGGTGAGTGTTCTAGGAACCCATCTGTATCGGTGTGCCAGCTGGCATTATTGTGAGAGGCTGTATTAGGCTTCAGTGGATTTTGGTTTTTGAAAACTCAACATGTTTGCCCATTTCATGGTGGGTGATTTACTAGCAAACTAGCATACAGTGCTGAGTGTTCAGCAGTTTTTGACCAAAAATGGTATGACTCCCATGCCCCACCCTCTCTCTATTCATCTGACCTTTCCCCTAGTGACTCCCCCCCACCATGAAAAAAAATCCTCAAAGGGAAACGTTTTGCTGATGTGGAAGAGGTGAAACAAAAAATGGCAGAAGCACTAAAAGGCACCAAAATCAGTGAATTCAAAAACTGTTTTAAGTAGTAGAAAAACCATCTTGTGTGTATTGCATCAAATGGAGAGTATTTTGAACATGACTAAGTTTTAAAATGTAGGAATAAATACACCATTTTCTATAAATAAGTTCCTGTCTCTCCCACCCTGCCCCATATATACTCATGTTTGCTCAAGAAAGGAGGGTTTACCTTCTAAGTTCTTCCAGGGAGGAAAGCTAGGAAATTTGTATTCTATTACAGATAGAATTTCTCTGTAATTTTTTATTCTATTTTCTTTACAAGTCCTGCCCCTGCCCCCAATGAATACAGTTCATGTCCATAGAAACTGGGTCTGCTCCTGTTCATGACAAGGTGGTAGAAAGGGCTTTCTGGTTTCCAGAAAATAAATGATGTCTTGAGTTTTGGTGGGAGAAGGAATATTGTTAGGTTGGCTGAAACCACTGTCTTTAACTTAACTTGGTTACTAAATGAGAAACCCAGAGAAGTGGGTGGAGAAGTGTAGAAAGAACCATGGAATTATCATGAGATTCGGTGCTTGTTTAATTATACTGCCATTGAACAATAACAGAGAAAAATATAATGAGAGCTTATAAAAGCTACTTTTGGTTGTAACTTTAGACTGCGAAGTCCTTGAGGCCAAATTGAATAAATGTTGAATCTAAATCTGGAGAGCAGTAGTCTCCAACATCAATATTTAAAGCAAACCATAGTAGCTCATTTAGATAACCTTGGTCCTTAACTAACTAAAAGAGAAGCAAAGTTTTAACTGCTTCCAGCCACGTGTATTTCCTGACATATGCACTATAATAAAAAGTAGGAATACACATTTTGGGTAAGACACACACACACAGTCAGGTCTCTTCCTTGCTCAAAAACTTGGATAGCATATTTGTCATTTACAGTCCATATCCTTAATATGATAGTAGGCTGTAACATAACTTTTTACTTTTATGTTTTACCACTCAGAGTTCCTGTTATATGTTTTCTTCTCATCAGAACACAGAGCAGCCCCAAATATTCTGACCTGCTTTCACACTGATTCCTGAGGCTGAACACCTTTACTCCCTGCCTGCCGAGAATAGCATGTTGCCCACAGTACACCCATAATGAAAGCTCATCACTTTACTATTTCATCTATGAAGAAGAGTTAGAACTTGCTCAAAGAAAGTTGAAGGATTTACTTCTATAGTGAGCATTGTTTCTTATGCTTGTTTCAGGATAAAGTTCACATTACTTAATACGCTATACTACAAATGCTTTTGAATCTAGCCTTTGCATTTTTCTCCAGTTTCATCTGTCGCCATCTTTGTTTGTGATTCAAGAAGCCCTGGTCCTACCTCAGTGTCTCACACACGTGGTTTGGGATGTCTGGAACGCTCCTCTTATCTCATCTCCCTCAGCTTCCTTCCCCTGGGTACTTTGTGCTGGTCTTTTTGGTCTAATCTCTGGAGTCATCTCCTTGGGGAGCCACCTCTCACTTGACCCCTCATCGATGGTATTCACTGTTGCTTTTATATGATCTTATAGCACTTAATGGTTATGCCATACTAGTGTTAATTTTTAAAGAAGTTTGGTGTCTACTAATTTGTATCCCTTTATTAGACTTCCTCATTGGCATGATGTCTTGTTTCCTGTGGTATCCCTGGGTAAAATGTAGTGCTCAGCACAAATATTGATTGAATATATATATTTAAGGCATCTATAAATGACTACTTATGAGAATGTTAGATAAGTAGAAATATGTTTTGCGTATATAACCTTGAGTTCATTAAAAGCCTGCTAAAGTGGAGGACAGTTATTCTAGCATTTATACCGCCGAGAGTGTAAGTTGGATGTCAAGGAGATTCTCATACAGAGTGTAGGCACACATCCCTCCTACGTCTCCTGAGGAAGAAAAAAGCTGCCTCCCGCTGTTACAACTCTTACAGTAATACGTTAATATCACAGTGGGTAGCAGGTCTTAAAAGAATCAGAAATTGGTCCAAGGACACAGGGAAAATCTGTACTGAAAATCATTTAAGTTTCTGTACTGAGAAGCTTTTAAGGTATCACCTAAATGAAAAAAAAATGTTTTTAAAGCTGTATAAGTTCAAAAGCTACATTCTACATGAAAATGAAAAATAACAACAGAAGAAGAATAGCACTCTATTCAATTTTTTTTTTAAGAAAAGAAAACCTGGGTGTATTTTGCCATTCGTATCCTATTTTACAGTGATAAAATACTTAAATACTTCAACTTGTGTTTTTGTGTTACTTAAGCTATACAACATATTCTTATGTTCAAAGACAGCACTGCCGAGAAATTGGTGCGGCAGTTTTATTTCAAATGTGTCACCCATGGTAAACTTTAAGTGTTCTGGCAGGATTACAGACTGAACACAAATGTCTAAAAGTAAAATAAAATAAAGTATAGGAAATACAAAAGAGTAAAGCAAGAGAAAGAGAGGGATGCTATCTGTGAATGAAGTATTGGGTTGGCCAAAAAGTTCGTTTGGTTTTTCTCATAAGATGGCTCTATTAGCACTTAGTTGTCTTTAACTTCATTTGAAACAATTTTGTTAGGTTGTATTGTGAAGCTGTTATATTAGCATGCATTTAAAAAATACATCAAAATTGGTGAATTTTTGTGTAGCCATTTTAACATTGAGGATGGAAATGTGCAATATTTTTGGCAGATTATGCTGTATTATTTCAAGAAAGGTAAAACACAACTGAATGCAAAATAAAAAGACTTGTGTAGTATATAAAGAAGGTTCTGTGACTAACTGAACATGTCAATAGTGGTTTGCAAAGTTTTATGCTGGACATTTCTTGCTGGACAATGCTCCATGGTCAGGTAGACCAGTTGAAATTGATAGCAATCCAATTGAGACATTGCGAACAATCAATGTTATATCATGTGGGGGATGACTGACATACAATATCCAAATCAACAGTTACTGGTGAAAATAAAAAATGTATCTTTTATTTTATGAAAAACACTAAACAGACTTTTGACCAACCCAATTATTTCAACAATTTTTAAAAATAATCTAATAAGGTTTTCTTAAAATCACTCTATCATATTTAATTTCCATTGTCACCCATTCAGCTACTATTAGGATATAACTTTTCTCTTTTTTAATATAAGTGGAACCTAATCAACAAAACAAACAAGCAAGCAAAATAAAACCAGAAACATAAAAATGAAGATCAACAAATTTCTGAAAGATGGAAAAAGAATAGAACAGAAGCCTGTTGATAGATGTTTTTTTTCTTTTAACATGAGAAAGTGCCAGCCCAGGGCCCTGAAGCAGGATTTGCAATGATGGAAAGAACTCACCTGCCAAGAAAAATTTTAAAAGAACTTCAGTTCAGAGTTGGCATATACAGTGAATGCATCCAGACATTTAACCTTAACTAATAGGTGTACTTACCAGAAAGACAGAATTGAGGGGAAAAAAATGATCAAAACAATAGAAGAAAAATATTCAGAGCTGAATAGAAAGACACCGTCTTTTGTTACTGAAAAAAGTCCTTGCAATGTTGAGTTGAAGGAGTGCAAAGAGACCTACACACCTAAACACAGCATTGTGACAACTTCAGGTAGCAAGAATAAACAGTATGTTTGAGAAGCTTCCAGAGAGAAAATATAGGTCAATAACAAAGTGACAAGAACCTGGCCAACATTTGGCAATCCCAAATGTACAGAATCTTAAAGACAATCGAGAAAAACAAAGACTGCAAAGTTCTAAAAAAAAGTTACAACCAATCAAAGCATGAAGGGAAAACCAGACTTTTTCAAAGATACAAGGACTTGGAATACTTGTACATAGTCACTCTTACTTAGAAAATTATAATGTACACTGGAAAAATGAGGGTAAAATCTGTGAAAGAGAAAAAAAATGAGGCATAAAGGAAAGTGTGGAGCTAAACAAAGGATCCAAAGAAAAGACTGTAGTATCACAGCTGTCCGAGAGAATTCACCTCTGAATCCTCTTTGAAGTGACTCGAGCAGAAGAGGGACAGATTCCAAAGATTAGACAGAATGGGTTAAAAATTGATGCCATGAAGGAGAGGACAAAGCAGGTATGCTTCTTCTCTTTGAAGAAAACAGAAAAGAGAACTAGAAAAGGAGAAACAAAAACTGCACAGGAAAGTCACAATCCACAAAAGGAAACAAACTTAAGTGTAACATGATTGTGAGCAATTGTTGTAGAAATAGAAAAAAATAATGCTTTTTACTTGTGTGCTAGGAACATTTTCCTGTAAGTTGCCTGGGGTTACAATATTGGATTCTGTATCACTTAAGGTTTGGCTACAAGTAACAGAAATCTCCAGATAACACAGGCTTAAGGAAGATAAATTAATTTCTCTCTTGTGTTAAAGAAGAATGCTGACGTGGTGGCTTAAAGATCATCAAGGAACCAGGATCTTTTCATCTTGTTGCTCCACTGACCTCTCCATCTGTTGTTTCCATATGATGATAGTGGGCAGAAAAACAAAAATCATAAACTATTAAAAGAAGACACTTATGGAATTAGAATTAGGATGAAGAGGGTTAGAGTAGCAATATTTTTTATTATAAACTTTCCAATATATTTTATTTATTTTCTTGACCATGTATAAATACAGTATTATTTTGATTTAAAAATACAAAGGATCAGAGAACTACAGGGATAAATTCATTTCAAGTTCCTTTAGTTCAAATGTCAACTTCTCAAAAAAATCATGCTGATTACCTTTCTAAAATAACACAATCATAAACATCTCTGTGTTCATTGCTGTGTTATTTACAATCACCAAGATATGGAAGCAGCCCAAGTGTCCATCAGTAGGTGGGTGGATAAAACAACTATGGGACATTTACACAATGGAATACTACTTGGCTGTAAAAAAGCAGAAAAATTTTACCCTTTCTGACAGCACGGATGGAGAACATTATGCTAAGTGGAATAAGCCAGTCAGGGGAAGACAACTACTGTATGATTTTACTTATATGTGGAATCTAATGAACAAACTGAACTAACAAGCAAAATAGAGACAAACTCATAGATGGAGAGCAGGCTGACAGCTAAGGGTGGGGAGGGGGAGGGCATAGAGGGATTGAGGGAAAAGGACTCGTGGACTTGGACAACAGTACGTTAATTGCAGGGGGTATGGGGTATGAGGCGTGAGGGGGTTAAATGGTAATAGAAAAAATACAATAAAAATTTTTAAGAAGAAAAAAGAAAGACTGCAATCACACTTCTCACCCCCCAGTAAACTCTTTTCACTAGTAGTTATCAATATTTGCAGGGTTGACATTTGTTTATGTGTAAATTGATACCCACTCCAACTAAACGTAAGTTCCGTAAGGAGAGGAATGTTTTAGTTCTGGCCAGGTAGCTCTTTTGATTAGAGCTTTGTCTCAATATGCCAAGGCTGCTGGTTTGATCCTTGGTACATTTTAGAACTTGTCCACCTGTATGTCCACAATACTACATGGGACATCATAGGCATTTAAATATTTGTTGAAGAAGTAAATTCACAAATAAATATTTAGGAGTTAGAAGAATCAGAAAGAGAGAAGAACCTTAGACAGGAGCTCTATCATGACAAAACCCATAGCTTATATTGGTATCAAGAAAATATTTTAAGATATTCCTTAAATCTGAGTTTCTCATGGTATGTTCTAGTTTGTTGAAATATTTTTGCAAAATGGCTTTCATGATTGAAATAACTGTGGGAAGTTATACGTGCTAGATAGACCCTTGAAGATTTATTTTTATTTTCTATATGTACACATATATAAAATAGTAAATATATATATTAAATTTGATTAACCCTGCACTAAAATGAAACTTTTGTGTCTTAATAATTTTATTAACATCTTGTGGAGCTGGACTTCTGTGAAGCATGCTTCCAGAAATGCTGCCAAATGTGTTACCTACAGATAAGATAGAGTGAACTATATTTAAGTTTTTCAAAGGAATTCAAAGAAACACAAACACTATAGAGTCAAATGTAGATAATGGGGTTCTTGTTACCACATGTGAAAAAATAGGTGTGAAATTGTCCTCACATATCTTTATCTGGACAAAGTGTGATGATTGGAGAGAAAAACGTTGAGATGGAATCGGCCGCTTTGGTACACAAAGCAGCTCGTCTTCTCACACACCCGGAGATCATGCTACTAACTATTTACTGTACTTAAAAGTGCAGAGTTGTATATTGTACATATTTGATACAATGTATTTTTTTAACATTTGCATTTTATTTTATTTTTAAGTATATTTTATTGATTATGCTATTACCGTTGTCCTAATTTTTCCCCTTTATCTCCCCTCCACCCTGAACCCTACTTCCCATGCTCTGGCATTCCCCCCTCACTCAGATCATGTCCATGGGTTGTACATACAAGTTCTTTGGCTTGTCTATTTCCCATACTATTCTTAACCTCTCCCTGTCTATTTTATGCCTACTAATTATGCTTCTTATTCTCTGTACCTTTTACCCCCCTTCCAATTCTCTCCCTCCCTACTGATAACCCTCCAAGTGATCTCAATTTCTGTGGTTCTGTTCCTGTTCTAGTTGTTTGCTTGGCTTTGGTTTTTGTTTTTTAGGTTCAGTTGCTGATACTTATGAGTTTGTTGTCATTTTACTGTTCATAGTTTTGATCTTGTTCTTAGATAAATCCCTATATTTCATATAATAAGGGCTTGGTGATGATGAGCTCTTTTATCTTGACCCTATCTGGGAGGCACTTTATCTGCCCTTCCATTCTAAATGACAGCTTTGTTGGATAGAATAATCTTGGATATAGGTCCTTGCCTCTCATGACTTTGAATACTTCTTTTCAGCCCCTTCTTGCCTGTAAGGTTTTTTTGTTGTTGTTGTTTGAGAAATCAGCTGATAGTCTTATGGGTACTCCCTTGTTGTTATCTCCTTTTCTCTTGCTGCTTTTAAGATTCTCTCCTTATTTTTAGTCTTGGGTAACTTAATTATGATGTGCCTTGGTGTGTTCTTCCTTGGGTCCAATTTCTTTGGGACTCTTTGGGCTTCCTGGACTTCCTGGAAGTCTAGTTCCTTTGCCCGAGTGGGTTAGTTTTCCTTCATTATTTTTTCAAGTAAGTTTGTAATTTCTTGCTCTTCCTCTTCTTCTTCTGGCACCCCTATGATTCGGATGTTGGAACATTTCAAGTTGTCCCAGAGGTTCCTAAGCCTCTCCTCATTTTTTTTTTTTTTTTTTTTGATTCTTGTTTCTTCCTTCTGTTCTGGCTGGATGTTTACTTCTTCCTTTTGTTCCAAACCATTGATTTGAGTCCTGGTTTCCTTCCCTTTACTGTTGGTTCCCTGTATATTTTGCTTTATTTCACTTTATGTAGCTTTCATTTCTCCCTTCATTTTGTGACCAAGCTCAATCATTTCTGTGAGCATCCTGGTTATCAAGGCTTTGAACCGTGCATCAGATGGGCTGTCTATCTCCTCATCACTTACCTCTTTTTCTGGGGTTTTGATCTGTTCTTTCATTTGGGCCATATTTCTTTGTCTTGGCACATCTGTTATGTTGTAAGGGAGAGGGCCTTAGGTATTTGCCGAGTGGGGGCAGCCCTCCTTGCTGCATTGTGGTGCTGTCTGTGGGGGAGGGGCCAGAGAGGGAATAATGCTGCTCACTTGCTCTCCTCTCCCCTACTTTCCAATGAATTCTCCTGTGAGACTGGGAATTTCTCCCACTGTTGCAACCTTCGCAGCATTTTAAGCTAGAGGTTTTGAGTCTTTTGTTTCTCATTGAGCCAGCCCTGTCTGGCATGGGGTATCTGCAGCCTTGCACAGTCTTCTCAGCCTGGCTGCCCATCTCTGCCCTGCCTATGCCTCCATCTTGGCAGCTGATAGTCTTATTGGCAGGATCTCTGATACAATGTAATTTTTGTTCTTGTGTTGTTAAACCATATAACTTGAAACACACCATGTAGAATTGGGGCTTTATAGAAAGACATGAGAAATGCTAAAACTTAATCAGAAAATTTAACCATACTGGTAAACTTTGTATTCCTCCAAAGACTCACAAAAACTTTGTCCTAATCCTATGTTTATTCCCAAAGATTATTAAATGCAGTTAATGCATTTTTACATTACATATCTCTTTGATTTTAATTTTTCTTAGTGTATAGGATATTTTAAAAACAATTGAATTAGGTGGTTACCTTCTAAACTTTGCCACAGCCTTATTATGTTTTACTGATTATAATTTCCCAATTATTTTGGTCATGTTTTTTTTCCTGTGGATATCTACTTTATGGATCATAATTATAGTCTGAAGCACTTATTGAGTATTGCTTAAGGATTTTGTTTCATTACTTCTGACTTCTGGGGTGCATCAGGTCTAGTTTCTCTGTTTCGCAGATTAGGAAACGAAAATCCTCAACTACCTCAGTTAAATTGGTTTATTAAAAAGTCCATAAATGTTCTAACTAATAACATCACTACAGCTAAAAAAGTCTAGATGAACAAGAGTTTCTTTTTTTTTTTCTATAAGTGACCCCCTCTGATAGAACTGAACTGCTTAATTCATTTATGAGTCAATGGTTGGTATCACTTTTTCCTGGGCTTTTATATTAAAATATTATGTGCATGGAAAAGCAGTTTGGATCTTCAGTAAAGGTGCATTGTAGACCGACCTTGAATCCAATCCCTGACTTATTGGTTTCTGTGAGGAAATTCTCAAACTGATCAGTGGAGATATGTTCAACCATTTGAAATTTCCATTCTCTGTTGGTGAAAATAGCAACTTGTTATGGTTCAGCCTAATAGAGGTAGAGTCCAAGAACCATCTTACTCAGATTTGTCCCTACAGCAGTGTCCCTCCTAAATGTCTCACATGTCAGTCAACTCCAGCTGGTATCTGTTCAGGTAGCATGCTTAATATTGTAGTTTCAACAAGAAAGAAGTGGGAGAACTTATTCTGGTGTAAAATGGTAGTTAATTTTCCAAGTTTAGTAAAAGAACAAGATACTACATATTTATTGGGTAGACTGGGTAAAAATGGAAACTTAATGCTATTGCCAACTATCAGATCCTTCATTTGACAAATACCACTTTTGACTGTTGCACTGAAAAATCCCAAGTCAAGCAACTTAAAGAAATTGAAAGAAAAACTTTACAAGGCCTACCTTGTCTTTCCCTGGGTTACAACATTTTAAAAATCTGATTTGACTGATTATTATATTCTGTTTGAATGTCTAGAGTGTGGCAGAAATACTGCTGGGTGCATCCTTCCAAATTCACCTGGGTTGCTGATATGTCTATACATGGACTTGACACCAGGTTCCATGAAATATGAATGTCTTGTCATGTTATTTTAGCTAATCTTAAGTGAAGAAACATCTGAAGCATCGATATTTTTGGTCAGCCTTTCCTAAGTTTCAGTTATAGAAGTGAAAGTTTCAAGACACCTCAATGAATTATTATATGCCTTTCATTTCATGAAGACTTGCAGCTCTACAAAACAAACCTGATTTTGTGGGGTGAAGAGCAGAGATCCATCTCCCTTGTTGCTGAACAAGAGAATGACATGACACAGATCTCTTTCTGGGAAGCAATGGAAAAAACAGATTGACATGGAGAGAGATTGTGGAAGGAGGTCAGTGGGGCAAACTGTGTTTTACAAAGATGGCTGCAACAATATCTTTCCACTTGAAGTTCTTCTGCAAATCTGCCACTCCTGTCAAGAGATGGAGTGTGTGTTCCCTAGTTTTGAAACTAGTTGGGTCTTTGTGACCACTTGGACCAGCAAAGTTCAGTGAAAATGACACTCTGACTTCTAAGGATAGTATATTAAAACGTCATGCACTTCCCTCGTGGGACTCTCCCTCTTGGACTCCAGACATCATGGTGTGAGGAAGTCCAAGAAACCTTGAAGAGGCCCCCCAGGATCGTGGCCCACAGTCTCGGTGTGGCTCTGGCCAGCAGGCAGCACCAACTTGGCGACACGGAAATGAATCGTTGTCAAAGTGCATCTTCCAGCCCCAGGCTGCAGCTGATGCCTCAGGATCAACAGCAAAGAACCATCCTCACTGAAGTCCTGGCCAAATTATGGATTCAAGAATAAAGTAAATGATTATTATTGCTTTAAACCATTATGCTTTAGAGTGATTTGTTACTTAGCGATAGATAACCAAAAACAGCTATTTTTAGTCAGGCCTTAATTGAGGTGTAGACTTCAGTAATAAAAGAGCACACTGTGCATTGTCCTCAAAATATTTTCCCCTTTGCTCCTTTCCCTAGTCTAAATCATTCCAGTTCCTTTTGCCTTTCCTATATTACCTACTTATTTTTCATTGTTTTGATTACTCTTCCCTAAATTCCCTCTCAGGTTTTAAGACCCCAAGCTAGACACATTATGTTAATAAAGTCTTGATTAAAGTTGAGAGTAATTAGAGTATTAAGTATAATTCTTACATTCTATTATCTTATTTATAGAACTCAATGGCAGGCTCTAAATTTTAACAGCGAGTGCTGAATTTAAAACTTAAACTGACATCAAGTCTCTTCCAACTTCAACAGACTTTAACATTTTTCATTTAAATTAAATATTGCTAACACTGAGAAAGTTACAGAGAAGACCACAATAAACGCCCAATCTCTATTAACTCTTAACATTTCATAATTTTTGCTATAGGCTTAGAGATATAATAATAAATTGTAGGTATGATTGACTGGTCCTCCCCAAAACTGCTCTTTCCCCCAGAAAGACTACTATCCTAAATTAGATGTTCATCGTTCCCATGGATATTTTGTACTATTATGACTCATGTACACATGAATAAATAGTATATGATATTGTTTTTAAAAAACTGCATATGGAACTCTTACATATGTTTCTGCCTCTTATTTTTAAAAATATATCCATTTTAGCTCCTAAATGGTATTTTGTCGCATGACTATAACCATAATTAATTGAATCTACTGTTAGTGGATATTTCGGTAATATCCAGGTTTTTCTTGTTACAAGTCAGGCTACAGTATACATTCTTACATACATCTCCTGGTGCACACATGGAGGAGTTTCCCCAGGGACCACACCTAGAAGATGTATTGAAGAGTGCACGGGTATACACAGCTTTGATTTTAGTGTTTCTGCAAATTGAATTTCCATCAGCGGTATTGAAAGTTCTTGTTCCTTTGTATTCTTACCCAAAAGTTGGATTATCAGACTTTCTAATTTTTGCCAGTCAGATGAGTATGAAATAAAATTTAATGAGTTTTCTATTTCTCTGATTACTAATGCGGTTGAGTATCATTTGTACATTCATATCCTTTGTCTATTTCTGTAATCCAGTTTTTGTCTTTTTCATATTTATTTGTAGGGTTTCTGTACAAATCTTGTATATTAACTTTTTAAAACATTGTGCGTACTACAAATACTTTCTTCATACCCATACATTGCATTTTAACTTTTTGTGGTGTGTTTTCATAAACAAAGGTTTAAAAAATTAATGTCAAATTTATTAATCTTTTCCTTTATAACATGTGCTTTTCTTCTGTCCTACTAAAGGATCTATCCCTACCTAGAAATCATTAAAGTCATCTTCTCCATTTTTTCTAAATGTTTTAAGCATTTAATTTTTACTTTTGGATCTTTGATTATTTTCACAGTTTACTTTTCATATGATATGAAGTAGGGATATTTTTCCTACCTGGATAATTTACTTCTCTTGATCATGTTTTATAAATAGTTCACCCTTCTCTACTAATTTGTAACATCATCTCAGACATAAAGAATATTTCTAGTTAAGTGTATATCAATTCTGGCCTTTTCTCCCCCTGTTCCTTTGTTCTATTTGTCTAGCCCTGTGTGAAAACCATGCTATCTTACATAATATAATTTTACTGTAAGGTCTAATATATGATAGAATAAGTCTGTATATGTTATTTTTCAAAAATACTTTTAGTGATTCTTGGATCTTTATATTTTCCTGTGAAATTTCGAATCAGCTTATGAAGTTCCTCAAAAATACTCTTTGGGATTTTGTTGGAATTTGTGGTAAAATTGACATCTTAAAATTTTATATAATTTTTCCCATTCATGATAATACTCTGTCTCCATTTATTAAGGCCTTTTTTGTTCTTTTCTAAGGTTCTGTAATTTTCTCCATAAGCACAGTTAGCCCTCATTATTCACAGATGCCATATTTGTGAATTCACCTACTTTGTAAAATCTGTTTGTACTTCCAGCATCAATATTCACTGAGTCTTCGTGGTCATTCAGAAATATGAGTGGAGTGGTGAAAATTTTGAATTGCCTGACAAACATTTTTGCCCCCAGCTGAGTTCCAAAAAAGTGATGCTTTGCCTTCTTGTTTTAGTTCTCATATTGTAATGTCTTTTTTGCAGTTTACTTAGTGCTGTGTTTTTCACAGTTTTATGCTTTTTGGGGGGTGATTTTACTGTTTAAAATGGCCCCAAGCATAATGCTGAAGTGCTGTCTATTGTTTCTAAGTTCAAGAGGGCTGTGCTGCTCCTTGCAGAGAAAACACAGGTGCTACATAAGCTTTGTTCAGGCAGGAGTTGTGTAGTGCTGTGGCAGTGAGTTCAGGGGTAATGAATCAACAATGTATATTGAACATAGTCTCTAAATAGAAATGCACATGAAACAAGGTTGTATTTTGATGAGTTGGTGAAAATAGTGTCCCCAGAGACCTGCAGGAACCTAACCCTATATTTCCTCTAGGAGAAATGGCTCAGTATTTGCTCTTTGAGTGTTTGTGGCAACTTTATAGAATATAATTACCCTAAATAATGAGAATCGACTATATCTTGAACATTTTTTATTATATTTATTCAAGGTAACTTATAGTTTATGTAGTTGTGAATAGTGTCTGTGTTTACATTACATTTTCTAGCTTGTTTTCACTGATGCAGAGTATATTAATTTTGGTATGTTGATCTTGTCATACCTTTGTCATTTTACTAGCTGTGTCATCCTTGGCAAGTTTATTAGTTTGCTAGGGCTGCTCTAACAGAGAATCACACACTGAGGGGCTTAAAACAACAGGAGTTTATCGCCTCTCAGTTCTGGAAGCTCCAAGTCTGAAATCGAGATGTTGACAGGGCCCTGCTCCCTCTGAAAACTGTAGGGGAATTCCTTCCTTCCTCTTCGTTGCTGCTGGTGGTCCCTGGCAACCTGTGACATTCTTTGTTTTGTGGCTGTATAACTCCAATCTCTGACTTTGTTATTCCATGGCATTCTGTGTGTGTGTGTGTGTGTGCGCGCGTGAGTCTGAAAATCTCTCTTCTTGTAAGAGCGTTAAGTCACATTGTCTTAAACCCACTCCACTGAATTCTTCACTTGATTACATTTGCTTCAGCATGTAGGTTGGGGAGCACAATTCAGCATATAATAGTAAGTCATGCTGTTTACCTTTCAGTAAATCATATACAGTTTACCTTTCTGTATATCAGTTTTCTTTGGACCCAGTAATTGTATCATTCTCAGGGGCTTGTTGTATTAGATTATTTAATATTACTAGTTAATAATATATGGTAAGTACATGGACCTATACCTGGCCCACAATAAGAATTCAGAATGTGTTAACTAGTCAAATTACTTCTATCTCACAACTTTGCTGGACTCCATTTTTGTTTTCAAGAGTTTGTAGATTATTTTGAATGTGCTCTATAGATAATGATGTTGTATAAAAAGGCAATTATGTTTTTTCTTTCCTAATATTTATATATTTTAATTTACTCTCTTACCTTATTACTGTAAGACCTCCATGATAATATTGAATAGAAGCCATGATAATAGGATAGTAGTTATCTTGTTTTATTTGTGATTTACATGGGGATTATTCTTTAGTTTTATTATTAAATATGATTATTGCTATAGGTTTATGATGATGTTATCTTTCAGGTTAAGAAAATTTATTTCTATTCATAATTTCAAAAGTGTTTTAAAATTAAATTTTGAATGAGCATTGAGTACTTTTACTGCATTTTTTAAGGTAATTATGTTTTTTCTCCAATATCAAACCCCAAAGGAGAGGAGTAAGCAGCAAATGAAAGTTCAGGCTTTAAGTTAGGAAGTGAATGAATACTAGTTTGGAATCAGAATGCACGGGGAACAGGGAAAGAAGCACAAATTATATTCAAATGGATGTTCGCCTTTATTGTTTTGCTAGTCAGAATATGGGATGTGGAGGACTAACAGAGTTGGTAACCAGAATAACATTATCGGTATTAGTTAATAAGAGAAATAAATAACCTTTTAAACACAGTAGAAATAAAAGGACACACATTTGCTTTTGTAGTTTACAAAATATGTCCAGTTATATCGTGGGCTCGAATGAAGCACCAACATTAAATGAAAACTCATATAAGGAGGAAATGTCCACAACACTCTGACCCCGGAGGAGCGTAATTCCAGCTTCATGCTAGACACAAAACCATCATAAACAGCATGTTGAAATTCAATCTGTAATATTATACTGATTCTCCAGTTGCTAGGTTCTGTTCAAATCATTGGGAGGCTGGACATTTTCTTTTCCTCTCTTATAATCAAATAATTATTTATTGCTATTTGAAAGTTCCTAGAACTGGGATGGATCATCAGTTTGGGATATGGACAAGGTAAAACCCTGGCTCAGACCCATGAAAAACATTCTGAAACCTGTTTGTGATGAATGTTTGGACAGGCTTTGGAGCTAATGTATCTCTTCAGATGACTACTGGGTCCTGGCCTTGACCTTCACACTCATCTTTGTTTATACCATCTGTGAGTAATCCCTTGTTGTTTACACCTTAGCGGTTGCCTTTTGACTTCAAGTCTATAGAGTCAAAAAAGGAAAGGGGGAGCAAGGAGCTGATGGTAACTGGATTCATTTCAGAGCTTCTCTGAAGTGAGAAAAAGTGTTGTTTATGTCTTTTCTTCTGAGCTATTTGTCTTATTTGTTGGCAACAGAGGTATTCATGGTTGAAGATTGTAAGCGCAAAAATCAAAAGGCAATTTGGGCATGATTCTAGTCAGGTTTCACACTGGCTCCAATAAATCCCAACGGAAAAAAAGAATATTTCTCTCTGCTCAACAACTTGCTTTCAAAGTTCTTAAAATGACCTGCAAAAAAGTAAATGCTGAGTAAAAGTTATACATTATAATGAAACTTTCTTCCTTCCCCCTTTTCCTTCCTCCTTCCCTTCTTCTTTCCTTCTTTAGTCCTTTTTATCCCACTGACACCCTACTGAGGGTTCATTATATGTGTCAGAGACGGATGATAGGTACAAAGTACTTAGTAGAGTTTTAGTATATAATAAGTACTCGATAAGTGGTTACTGTCCCTGAGGAGACTGGTGCCAGTTTGGGTGCCATTTGTTGTCACATGCAGCAAGCAGCCTGTTGGAAGGAGAAGCTGACGGTGGCAATGATGGACACGACAACCACTGTATGTGAAACCCAGGTCCCAGTGACATTGCTGTAGGGAGAGTGAAACGACTTGTTTCCGAAAGCTTTGATTCGAACACTGGGGTAGTGAGAAATTGTGGGAACAGATGCTTTGCGCACTGTGAAGGGTCAATGGGCTGCTATTTAAATAAGCTGTGTAAAGATATTTTTTCCAGTTTTAAGGATTGCTTTTACTAAGTTCACACACAAATTCCTTCTTCTAACAAGTAGGCTGCCTTTCTCAGCGGCGTACTGTCGTTGCTAAAGAGCCCCAGGGCTAAACGTTTTAAGTGCTGTCACCCCAAATTGCTAAACAGAGTTCACTCTTTAATTTCTCCGTCACTCTTTCTGTCACTCCCCTTGCACTTTATGGTGAGGCATTGGTTTAACTGTCATACTTGAGTTCTACAATAAAAAAGAGAGAGCCCAGTTTCACTCTTTGATGGCCAGAGAAGTCACTTGGAGCTGCCCAGAGCTATTTTGACCTAAAACTTTGGGGGTGAGTCCTGCTGACAGAGTGCAAGTAGAGTAACAAAATCATTCCTTTTCTTAGATGAATGATACCTTACCTAAAAACTGTCAGCAAGTAGCAACAACTTGTGGGAAAATTAAGAAGCAAAGGCTAGAGACATTTAAAATCTGGCCACCACTACAACCCTTTATTATAACTGTGCATCCATTTAAGCGACTGAATTGCTATAGTGTTGTGCTCAACAATGCTTCATAGCAGCTGCATTTGGCTTCCTTGACAGAAAGTATAAAGAACTTGCACAAATTGGTGGTCACCAAATAGCCATTTATTCTTTCACCTTGTCTTTCACCTATTAGGTATACCTAGCAGGGAGGAAAACATTTGGAGGGGAATAATTTACTCTGTTCTCCAGTCTTTCTCCCTCTCCCTAAGCACAGACTTTTAGGGAGCAGTGTGTTGGTTTAACTATGAGGGTTCTGTTTGGGCTCCACAGTTTGGGTTCAGTGCTCAGGTAGGTGCTCTAAAGGATGCTCCCAGTTCCAGAGGTGATAGAAAGGATGGCAGGTGCATGTTCTGTGACATACAGCCACAGGTGTGGAATAGGTTCCCAAGACGAATCAGAGTAAATTTCAGTTTAATCTCTCCAGTGCTGCCCCACATTATGTCTGGTTACTACAGGCAGTCCTTGGGTGAAGGTAGGGGAAAAGGAAGAGGTTCTCCTGTACTCCAGTGTTATGACATTATCTCTTCCTGTTCCCAAACAGGGCTCCTAGGCCAGGGAAGGGACTGTGACCCCACCGCCCCTTGAGATGTTGCCATAGCTGCACACCCACGCCAGCTCCTTGGCCCCTGCCACAGAGAAGGCATGCTTCCCTGTCACTTGTGTCAGCCCTGGTCCTAGGCCACAAAGCACATTCAGCTTGTGTGCTCTCTTTCTTACAGAGAATTTATTTATTTATTTATGATTTTATTTATTCATTTTTAGAGAGAGGGGAAGGGAGGGAGAAAGAGAGGGAATATATCAGTGTGTGGTTTCCTCTTGTATACCCCCAGCTGGGGACCTGGCCTGCACACAACCCAGGCATGTGCCCTGACTGGTGAATCAAACCAGTGACCCTTTGGTTCACAGGCTGGCACTCAGTTCACTGAGCCACACCAGCCAGGACCAGAGACTTTAATAATGCAGGGCTTTGTTCTGTGTACTCTTCATGCCAGAGGTCTTATATGTGTGATTTTGGCTTCAAACTCCAAAAAAGGTGTGGGGTGTAGGTTGAGGACCACCTTGGTGCTCTTCCCCATGCTGTTCTAAAAACTACTCTGTTTTCTAGCCCTTGCTGTGGGGTGGAACTTAGCCTGACCCCTGGGCCTCCTTGAGCATCCATCCATACTGTCCTGTTCTCCACTGAGCTAAGTCTTCACCCCAAGGGACAGTGGGGTGGCGTGGCTGATCTCCAGGTCCACTGCCCCTTAGACGGAGCCCCAGATGGTTCAGTTTTGCAGTGGGGATGTGTCTCTGGCCTTCACTCTCGGACCTCTGCGAAAATAATAGCTACTCATTCTCTCTCTCTCTTTAACTTTTTAGATGAACAGTTTGATTTTTAAAGTAAAACTCTTCAAGGAAATGATATTAGGAGATGTTTAGGAAGATAAAATATTTGAAATACTCTATCTACTGATAATTCCATTTTTTCCTTAGCATATCAGTTAAGTTTTGAAAATGTGAACAGGGCAACTCTTTCTGGGTCTTTAATGAGAAGATCAACATTTGGAGTGGACATACCTGCCTCCGTGAAAGTTATTTTCTGAGTAACTCTGCAGGAGTTGGCACTATTATTTTATGTTAGTCTTCTGGTGTAGAAACATTCCGTACCAGCAGATGATCCCTACAGCTGGGCTTACATTTGCCTCCTGGCCCAGGGACCCCACCCTCCCTGCCCCTCCTTCCTTGTCAGGAGCTAATACTTTTCTGACTGGCTTCATTTCATTTCTCCTTCTTGAATTTTAGTTAAAGCCCATTTTGGCAACTTGTGCCCATAGCTTAAAAAATCTTTACTAGTGCAAGGCTCTGCTCTAATATATAATTAATGGGTCAGAACTCTGTGTCCAGATGCTTTGTAGCGCCAACAAACTGTTTTAATTTATATACTAGAGTCTTCATTGTGTTCTTAAACCTTTTGGACTTACATAGTACATTTATCAAGTATGATTCTGAAAGTTCTTATATGTGCAATGTGCAGTGTGGGCTTAATAGATAACATTAATAAACTCACACTTAATAACAGCAGTAGAAGCCACTTCCATCTGGATTTACTGGCAATAAAAAGAGACATTACAGAATTTGGGAATTTGGTCAAGGCGCCGAATACTAATCTTAGATTGTGGAATCTAACTACTTGGGAAAACAAAGCAATCAAGGACAGGCTTTGGGTAAAAGCTTTGCACTGTGGATTAATAATTAATGTGTTAAATGTACTTTGTAATAAACTATATCATAATGGATTACTTTCAATAGCTAAATTGGCAGCATACCCGAGCCTGGCTTCATTGACTCAGCCTTTCAATTTTACTTGCCAGATTTATTGGGTTAAACTACAATGAGCCTATTATAGACTGATTTTAACTTGTTTAGAAGTCATAATTAATTTAAAAATATTGATGGAGATGGCAAAAACTATATAAAATTGGCAAAGTTACAAAAACAAATAACAAGACAAGGTCTTTAAAAGAGGAAGTGGCATAATCTACTTTTAAGGTAAATAAGCAGCATTCAGCAGGGAAAACTAAAAACATTCCAAAGAAACCAATTAATGGTTTTCATTTAAGAAAATGTTGAAGTTAGTGCTATCAGTTATTATACAGATAAAAAATGAAATAGTAATTTAGATAGACTAAGAATAATCAAATGTTTTAGAAACAAATGGCAATAAATAATTTACATCAATTTTGAATTTGGAAATTAGAAGTACACATAAGAATTAAACATATAGAAGACTAGGAAAACATCCTCTTTTATGCTGTTGATGAATCTAGAACTCTCAGCATTTTTTTAGAAACTGAATATTGAATATAAATACCACCAGAATCCTTCAAAACACATGGAGAAGAGCAAACCTAATAGACTGTCTCTTGAAAAGTGAATTTTATCTGCCCAATCTTTTCTCAGTCTTAAGGAAATGACATTTATTTCTATTTTCATAGGCACTGTTTTCAAAAGAGGGATATTGAAGGGCCATGTTGAAGTTAAGGTCCAGGGTTACAGCAAAAATCTGTATTTCATCACTTGTTTTGAGAGCCCCTTACTCCCTATTCCCAAGTGACAATAATCTCACACACATATAAAACTAACATGTTGCAAAGGATTTTTGTTTTTCAGTCTTATAATGCTGTTCATTATTTAAAAGAAGTTCACATGAAATAATGGTATATTTATTATGGGTATATGAGAATAAATTAAGTGAAAAAGTATACAACAGTGGTGATCTCAGTGCAGTAATAAAGATTGGGGTATCTGTCAAAGCAAACTTTAGCCCACAATGCACTTCTCCCACATGCTATTTCATTCATCTTTAAAACAACTTTGAAATACTTGTAAACTGCAGTTTCTGTAGGCACCTCCTCTCCATTCATGTCACAAGTAGGTGAGAACCCACTGTATTTCAGCAACTTTGGACATATCAGCAAACAAAATCCCTGACTTCATAAAGCTGACATTCCAGTGGGGTGTACAGACAATGAATAATAGATGTAAAAATGAGTAGAATATATAGACTGTTAAAGGTGATAATTACTGTAGGAAAAGAAAAGCTTTCAAGGAGTTGAGGGATTATCCACAGGGATATCTGGGTAAAGAAGATCTAAGATCAGAGGCAGTCAGTGCAAAGATCCTGAGGCAGGAGCAAGGCTGGCTATTCAAGGAAATGCAAGGTGGCTGGTGTGGGTGGAGCAGAGTAAAGAAGAGGTAAGGTCAGACGGGTAGTGCAGACCATTATTATAAAGGCTTGGGCTCTTCCTTGGAGGGAGATGCTGATCTTTGACAGGACTTTGAGCAGACAAGTGATACTGTCTCACTCAGGTTTTTAAAATCCACTACTCCAGCCCTCTGCTATAGTGTTGAGTAGAGTGTGAAGGACAAATGTAGGACAGAGCCCAGTCGGGAGGTCCGGCCAGTAATCCAGGAGAGGGGGAGGTGGCTCAGATCGAGGATGGTGCAGTGGAAATAGTGAGAAATGAATAAAATTTGAGTATATTTTGAAGGAAGGGCCAACAGGATTTTCTGAGAGACTGATGGAGGTAAGAAAGTCATGTGAAGAAGATTCCAAGGTTTTCTGGCCTGAGCATGTGGCAGAATGGTGTTGCCATCAGCTGAAATGGGGAAAGGCTGCAGGTAGAGCAGGTTTTAGGTAGGAGTTCAGAGGAAAACATGTGGCTTGATATAAGTATATCTGGGTCAACTGTCAAGTAAGAAATCATGAACCTAGAGTTGGGAGAGAAATCTGGAACGGACACCTGCATTTGGGGTTGTCAGCGTGTTGTGGCAGTAAAGCCTGAGATGGATGAGACTGCCGAGGCACTGGGAGTGGAGACGGGCAGGGGCCAGGGACCCAGGCTCTCCTCACACTCCGGGCATGGAACACACCTAAGAGACTGTAGTTGTGAGGAAGTGCTGTGAAAGAAGACCTCATGGGGCTCTGAGACGTAAGACGCTCATGGCCAGCCTCCTGCAGAAAGTGGCACCAGTAGGAGACCTGAAAGATAAATAGGAAAGGGCCTGGAAAAGGGACGAGAGGTGGGGTCGGGAGGGTCAGGGCAGAATGCTGGCAAGAACAAGTGACCTGGGGCAGAATGGGGCTTGGTGTGCTTGCTGGACAGAGCACAGGCGGCTGTGGCAATGAGTCTGTATGCCAGGGGAAGGTTAAGTAAAACGAGGTTGGAGAGGAAGGCAGGGGCCAGATCAAGCAAGTGGCTACAGACCATGTATGGATTTTACATTTATGGGCAATGGGGAGCATTCACAATGCTAAGAAGAAAAAGACTATACAATCATGGATTAAAGTCCTTTTGCTGGAAAGAAGTTAATAATGAAGTGTTTCAAGGACAGTGTATGGAAGTTTCTGCTTAAAATGTCCATTAAAGACATGGGAAAAAGCAGGCTGAATGGCAAAGTTGCAAAACAGAATTTTGAGGTACAATTATTTAAACCAAAACAAGATAGGATTATGAGTAACAGCTAACATTAGTCATTTTATTAAAAAATTAAAAAACCCACAAAAGCTACAGAAGAATAATAGAAACCAGGTATGGTGTGCCTGGTGGTGTGGCCCTCAGATTGAGAGTTGCAAAAGCCTTTTTAAATTGGAAAGAAAAATAGAATCGGGTGTGTAGAATAATGAGTGATATGAAAAAGACCAGGTGGCCGGTCCTGTTTGTCCTGTGTTGTAATGTTAGAACAGGTCATGGTTACTGAGTGGTGACAAGCTATTTTCTATTCACCCTGAGAGTCCAAAAAGAAAAAAAGTTCCTATGAAAGATTTACAAGAGGTAGGAGGAAGAACTTTTGACATCATTATAAATTGCAATGCATTTTGTAAGCTTGCCTTTTCTGAAGGTCTTTAGAAGCTACACAGACTGAAGACTGACAATTTTTAAGACAAGTATCTATGGTGAATCTTAGTTTGTTTTGCTCGTTGGACATATTAGTTATAATAGCCCCAAACTAGGAAACTATTAGAGAGTTACCATAGTTAACACAGATGAAAGAAGTGATATTCGGAGTTTAGCAGTATTTGCAGGAAGTTACCTGGGGCTGTGAGGGGTAGCCATGAAAACCATAGTGTATCATTCAGGGAGTTCTTTAGATCTCCCCACATGATAGGTGTTTAAACCTATAAGGCAGATTCTCATCTGCTTGAAAAAGTACATACAGGGAGAAGGACATGATTCTTCTAGTCCGTGTTTTTGTGAATATATATGGTAGACAGCTAATCCCAAATTAAAGGGAATGTCTTAAAAACCTTTTAAGAGATTTACGATTTCTTGGCAACCAATACCAAATGATCTTACAAAATATCTTAAAGAAATATCATATGAACTCATTCATTCATTCGAAAATGGTCATTGAACTTCTTTGTGACAGAAGCGGTGCTAAACTCCTGACTGGTCCCTATCCTTATGGAATTTACTGTATTGGGGAAAACAAAAAATAAACAAGGAAATGAGCAAATTTTTCTTTGTTCTGAGAAAGTAGCACACCAGGTAGGGAGGGAGCACTAATGGGTTTGGCAGGGGCAGGGCGCCATCTGAGATCAGGGGCTTGGGGTTTCTCTGGGGATGTTACATTTGGGCTGAGACCCGAGAAAGGGAGAATTACCTCTGAGACATTAGATCATCCCCAGTCACATGTCCTACACTAGGTCAAGGGGCTTCAATTAAGTATGTTCTTTTCAAAATAGCCCCTTTATGTCAGCTTAGAAACAACTTTTAGAAAGCCTACTTAATCTTGCCATTAAAGTTATAACTTCAGTTTACTTACAGGCATAATCCTTTAGCAGCATCTACTTGCAGTTTATTTTAAGACAATGTAAACTTGGCACGTACACCACTATAATTCCTGGTACAGGCTTTAAAGGAAAAGAATCATTTGCTAAATAAAATGTTCACAAACAATTTGCACATTCAACTGTAGGGGGAGTGAATATGCATAACAGGAAAAAGTCCATTGCATAAAGTGAATCTAATGGTTACTAGGGGTTTGGAAATTTGGAAATATCATGGAAATAGAAACATTGGTATACAATCAAGATTGCATATTATTCTGTATTATTAAATCATAAAAAATCTCAACTTTTACCGCAATCAGATTTTGAATGCTCAACATTTTCATGCCATTTAACTAGAACATTTTTCTAGATACAAAGAGATATATTAATTTCCATAAAAGCATTATCTTTTTACAGTATGTTTAATTCAGATCCAGTTTCTATTTCCACTAAAATAATTGCTTAGAATACACAGATTCGATTTTATATGATTAATTAGAATAGTGTATGGAAAAAAATTGGTTTGCAGGTAATATTTAAATTAAATATGTTAATCTGTACCTCTGTGTGCACATTTTGTATGAGCTTTAATTTGCCAAATAAATTATAGTTCTGTGTTTATAAGGTGCCCTTGAAAGAGTGTCCTATTTTTGAGCACTAATACCATGGGGGAAACAAATATACAAGGCTTTTAGCTATGGGCTACACTTGCATAAATTAAGGAAGAGCAGTTGGTCGGTATGTAGAGCTATGGTATCCTTAGCTTTTTTAAACATTCTGCATTGCTAACATGATTTTTTTAGTATGGTTACTAATATTAAGATAATAAATAATATTTAGCTCCAATATCACACCCTTCAGCCAGGGCATAAATTCATTTTGAATGCTGTGTTGAATTAATTTATAATAAACATACTGCAGTTTGCTATCAGGAATTCTCGATGAAATGCAGGGAGTCAGTTCTTTGCTTATGCATTAACACTGCCAGTTTTGCTCTGTTTAATTTTAGCTATTTATAAAATTGCTCTAGTGACAGTCCTCTTTATTTTGATGTGATTGTTTTAAGGTTAACCAGAACTGTTATGCTGTATTTCCTGAAGTAGCTTGTAAGTGCTGATGTAGGACTGCAGGACCTTAACGAAAATCCCTTTCACCATTAGTCACCTGCAATCAGGACACCCAGCTGCCTAATTGAGTGAATTGTGGTGCCTGCAGGGCAGGGGCCTGCAAAGTCGCTGTGTACCAGGAGCTGTTGAACATCTCCGAAGGGAGCTGGACACAGAGGGCTTGTAAAACACAATGTTGCTGATGGAAGTAGAATCTGATAGCAGTTGCCCCAGTTGCCACCTACTTTGGAGACAAATGACAACTGTATTTAAAATGTCACTTATTGTTGTCTAACAGGTTGGTTCCTTTTTAATAATATTTATTTAAATAACTACTCATAGGACTTTTAGCTTAAATGTGGTTCTGGGCCTCGAACCCTGATAAAGGAATACAATGAATTCCTCAGTAGCATCTGGGTTTGCAACGAAAGGAGATATCAAGGGAGACCTCAAAGAGGAAAAAGCTAGCATTACCCTGTATCAGTTATCTTGGGGTGCTCTAACAAAGTGCTGCAGACAGCACTAAATAACAGAAAGCTATTTTATCGTATGTCTGGAGGCTGGACGTCCAAGATCAGGGTGCCAGCATGGTCGTGTTCTGGTGAAAACTCTCGTGCTGGTTTGCACATGGATGCTGTGATGTTGTGATTTATAATAAGAAATACACATTTGGTCTTCATCCCAGGGTCTGGCACAGAGCTCCTAAGATCCTTGGAATTTCCTAAGTGCTGACAGCAACAAAGATGTCTCTTGTTATGTTAATGAGGTGACTTTTGGACCCCACCCAAGGGTGGGGACTTGTTGCCTGTAGAAGCCAGCCCTGTAGTAAGAGATTGGAACTTTCAATCCCATCCTGTGATTTTTCCTGGGGACGGAAAGAGTCTTGAGGATGAATCAGTGACCAGTGGCCAATGGCTTAGTGAACCATGACTCTATAATGAAGCTGCAACCGTAAACGTTGGCATTTGTGCTGCCTGTCACTCCCAGAACTGATGAGTAGAGACAAGGATTGATCTTTATGGGCTCCTTATTCAGATGGCCGATGATCTGAGAAAAAGGAGGGTTATGTACCCTCAAAAACTGTCTTACATCTCATGTCAAGCTGACCCTTTTTATAAGGAGAAAAGTGTATGTAAAGAATTAGGAATTCAGAAAAAAAGTAGGTAAGGGGTGTGGAATTCCAAGGCAAAGGTTAATCAGATAAAAGTTGCAGTCTGAAAGTTTTCCTAGCATCCTTTCATCTATTGACCAGTGATTCTTCATCTGTATACTGGGGGGCAGATGTCTCTCCCTGGAGCAAATGGCTCACGTGCTGTATTGATCACTCACAGTCCTCCTGGGGCACAGAGGGTGAATTGCTTGTGGCTCTCCTGGAGTCTGGGTGGGTCTGGTTATACATTCCAGTTCCTGGAATAATGCTTTCTACATGCATTAATTACTAAGCTTATTAACTATAACTTTAAAAAATTTTTTCCAACTCTTGAGTTCCCCCCATCAAAGCCTTTATAAAAACCCAAAAGGAAAGCCGGTTGGCCCTTTCGTTCAGAGAGCTTCCAATATGGCGAACCAGAAGGCTTTCACACACACTGTTGGACTGGGCCCCAAGCTCCACAAGGACAGAAGGTCCTTCATGTGGGTGTTGCTTCCTATCCCTTAGTATCCTTTGTAAGAAATCAGTAATCTAGTAAGTAAATGGGCTTTCCTGAGTTCTGTGAGCTGTTCCAGCAAATTAACAGAATCTAAGGAGGGCGTGTAAGAATCTCTGATGTAGAGCCAGTCTCTCAGCAGTACAGGTACCCACCTGACTTGCAACTGGCATCCTGCATTGGAGAAAGTCATTGGCACCTCCAATTTGTAACAGGAAGGTAGGAAGCTAAGGTTAACAACCTAGGCTTGTGACTGGCATCTGAACTGGAGAGTGGTGTTGTAGGACTGAGCTCTTTCTTTACTTGTGGAATCTGACTCTGTATCCTGGTAGATAATGTCAGAATTGAGTTGAAACCTCAGATATGTTGCGGTGTGTGCGAATTTTTGGTTAGTGTGGGCAAGCCCGCCCCCCCCCGCCCCACACACGCACATGCTTTGGAATAGGGTCCAGGAACCCTATTGGATGCCACCTTGTTGATTTCCCGCTAGCACAGAGAGGGAGCAAGCTCTGGTGCCTCATCTTATAGGGACACTAATCCTATTGGATTATGGCTCCACTCTTATGACTTCATTTGACTGTAATTACTTCCATAAAGGCTCCATCTCCAAATATAATCACATGAGGGGGTTAAGGCTTCAGCATAGAAATTTTGGGGAGACACGATTCAGTTTACAGCATACTCTAAATTATTTAATATGGTTTTTAAATAAGGGTTTATAGTGATTTTTTGGTACAAAAGACCCCTTTGGCAGTTTGGTAATGCCTCTCAGAATAAAGTTATTAAATGCATAAAGTAAATTACATAGGATTACGAACGAAACCAATTATATAAAAAGGCAGTTAGCAAAATATTAAAACATTGTAATTTAGAAATACATGAGTTTCTTTATTATTAACACATTAAATAACATGCTCTAGTAGTTTGTCTAATAACCACCATAATTTTGATATAGCAATGGGTAAAGTGATATTTTGAAATGTTTGCAATAACTGTAATATAATTTGAAACTTGTTTGTGATTTTTATTGGTGACAAAATCACAGGTAGTGCTAATGCTATTGTGATTGGTTCATGACATTCATAGTGGAAGGAAATGCAACATTTTAATTAGAGTTTATGAAAGTAAAGGTATAATTTTTACTCTTATTCAAATTCAAAGACTTTTTTAATTCTATACATGGGCCACAAGTTAAGAACCCTGGATATGTCACTTTTTAAAATGTGTTTGCAATTTTAAAATGTTTTTATATTAGCAATGCTTATGATCATAAAAACATGTCAGCTGTTATACTTAATAAAGAATTATTCATAGTTTTTGTTCTAGTGGAATTTGGTTTTAAAGACTAAAAAGTTGTAGGTTTCAGCTGGGGTTGAATGGGCTATAATTGGTGTCAGGTAAGGTTAAAATGGTAAAATTATTTTAATAAGTAACTCCACTCACATGGGGATTATTACAATCCAAAAATGGATTACAACAAATTCATTTTTTAAAATCACTTGCCAAATACAGACATACTTCCTTTTTGTAACTGACTGATTTAGGAAAGCTATATATTTTGTGGGCATTACTAAAATTCCCATCAAAAAAGATAAATCTGGGCTTCTATCATATGAAACAGTGTGCCTATGATTTTATTTCACAGTAGTTTCTGAGTCCCCTTCAGAAAAGGAAAATATGTAACTCAGAAGCAAAACTGTTTTCCTTACTGGAAACAAAAGACTGCTTCCCAGATAAGACAATTTAAGAGGAAGCAGCATCTTAAGAAAGCCTGGTTGGAATGCTGAGAAGGTCTACTTCAATGAATGTTACAAGATCCTTTGGGAAGTTAAGCTCTGGACAAAGAACATGGGGTGCATTTGAAAATTTAACAATAACCAGCCTGCACTAAGGGACAGAAGGATTGATAACCTGTATCAGTTAAAAAATGCTTTTAGTCCCATAGGCTTACCCAGGCTTTTGTTTTCTTTAGTAGATCCAAGATATGTAACAAGGAAAGCAACCAGGTGTGTTTAGGCCAGGTTTGAGGACATATGGTCTTTTCAAAGAAATGGGCATTTAGCATTCGTGACTTTCTTTTCTGTGTTCTTGGCCCCAGAATCTACAAAAATGATTTGGTTTCCTTATTTGCTTCTCTCTTTAATTTTTTTTCAATTACAGTTTATATTCAATATTATTTTGTAATAGTTTCAGGTATACAGAATAGTGGTTAGACAATAATATACTTTACAAAGTGTTCCCCCCATATTTCAAGTACTCACCTGGCACCATACATAGTTATTACAATATTATCAACTATATTCCCTATGCTATACTTTATATTCTGGTATTTTGTAACTACCAATTTGTATTTCTCAATCCCTCACCCAGCCATTCAACCCCCTCTCCTCTGGCAACCATTAGTCTGTTCTTGATATCTATGAGTCTATTTTTATTTTGTTTGTTCATTCTTTGGATTCTACATATAAGTGAAATGATATGGTATTTGTCCTTGTCTGACTTCTTTTACTTAGCATAATACCCTCTAGGTCCATCCATGCTGTCACAAATGGTAAGGTTTCATTCTTCTATGGCCAGGTAATATTCCGTTGTATATCTGTGTTTGCAAGAGTTCTATGGGAGTATGTATGCGGGGCTAGGTTTCTTTTTCAATGAAGGTCTTCATCTGAGCATGTCAGGTTGCGACCTTCACAGTGTCCTTCACGCTGCACAGACTCTAGCCTTGTCATCCAGAATGTGGGGTCCTGCCTGGGCTTTTCTTAAGAAATATATTTTATTGATTATGCTATTATAGCTGTCCCATTTTTTTCTCCCCTTTATTCCCCTCCGCCCTGCACTGCCCCTCCCACCAGCATCCTCTCCACCTTAGTTCATGTCCATGGGTCATATATGTAAGTTCTTTGGCTTCTCCGTTTCCCATACTATTCCTAACTTCCGCCTGTCTATTTTGTACTTACCATTTATACTTCCTATTTCTTGTACCTTCTCCCTCCTTGTACACTTTCTCCCTCCCCGCTGATAACCCTATTATCATCTCTATTTCTGTGAATCTGTTCCTGTTCTAGCTGTTTGCTTAGTTCATTTTTGTTTTTGTAGGTTCAGTTGTTGATAGTTGAGTTTGTTGTCATTTTACTGTTTGTATTTTTGATTTTCTTTTTCTTAGATAAGTCCCTTTAACATTTCATATAATAAGGACTTGGTGATGATGAACACCTTTAACTTGACTTTATCTGGGAGGTACTTTATCTCCCCTTCCATTCTAAATGAGAGCTTTGCTGGATAGAGCAATTTTGAATGTAGGTTCTTTTCATAATTTTGAATACTTCCTTCCAGCCCCCTCTTGCCTGCAAGGTTTCTTTTGAGAAATCAGCCGACAGTCTTGTGAGAACTCCTTTGTAGGTAACTGTCTCCTTTTCTCTTGCTGCTTTTAAGATTCTCTCCTTGTCTTTAACCTTGGGTAATGTAATTATGATGTGCCTTGGTGTGTGCTTCCTTGGATCCAACTTCTTTGGGACTCTTTGAGCTTCCTGGACGTCCTGGAAGTCTATTTCCTTTGGTAGGGTGGGGAAGTTCTCCTTCATTATTTTTCCAAATGAATTTTCAATTTCTTGCTCTTCCTCTTCTCCTTCTGGCACCCCTATGATTTGGATGTTGGAATGTTTCAAGTTGTCCCAGAGGTTCCTAAGCCTCTCTTCATTTTTTTTTTTTTTTTGAATTCTTCTTTCTTCATTCTGTTCTGGTTGAATGTTTATTTCTTCCTTCTGCTCCAAATAGTTGATTTTAGTCCTGGTTTCCTTCCCATCACTGTTGGTTCCATGTACATTTTCCTTTATCTCACTTTTCATAGCCTTCATGGTTTCCTCCACTTTGCAACCATACTCAACCAGTTCTGTGAGCATCCTGATGACCATTATTTTGAACTGTGCCTCTGATAGGTTGGCTGTCTCTTTATCGCTTAGTTGTATTTTTTTTCTGACGCCTCCACCGACCGGCAGCGACTGCGGAACACTGCAGATGGCTCGTCAACACGTGAGAAAAACATACACAGAGACAACCAAGTCCTGTGGGGAAGTAGGGACAAAACGGCCACTCTTTCTAGTGGGAAGAGCTGGGCCACCCTCCTTAGGGAAGAGCACCCTAGGGGAGAGCATGCCGTTCTCCTGTTCCAGCAGGCTTTTATTGGGTTCATTTGCATAAGGATTCAGGTAAAGCTCATTACTCACTGCCAGGAAGAAAGGATCAAACAATAGACAAGAAGGAAGTCTGAGGGCTTATTGTGAGTCAGGGTCAAAGAGCTGTAAAAGACTTTAGGAACAAACTTACTTCCTCCTTGGACCCTTCTCATTCAACCGAGAGCATTCTAAACAGAGCAGGTTTCACAGGATTCTACATATTCTTTCTTAGGCCTGATCACCTGGGGAACCTGCCTTTTTCAGCACAGGGTGGCACCACCCTGTCATTGTTTCAGGTTTAGGTGGAGCGAAGGAACTAAGGCATCCAAGAGATTAGGGGATTTTCTTGCAGATAAATGAGGACTCAGGCTTTGTCAAAGCCGAGGGGTGAGGGTCCATCACCCACTTTTGCTGTAGTCCCCAAAGTCCTTCCTTGGGGGCCTCCCACGTGATCATGCCTGTCTTAGGTTGTTTCCCCCTTGGGGAATCTTACCCGTCATTGGCTAACCGACCAAGTATTGGGGACCAGGCAGGGTGAAGTAAAAGGAGTAGAAGTGGCACTCCTGTCAGGAAGATAAACTTTTGTCTCCTTGCTGGCTTACGGTTCCAAGGTCATTCCCTCAGCCTTAGGCTTGGCGGAGGTTACAGCTCCTGAAACCAGGCAGGGCAGTTCCCAACATTTTTCTGGAGCTTTGATCTGTTCTTTCATTTGGGCCATATTTTTTTGTCTTGTGTACCTGTTACATAGTAAGGGGCGGAGCCTTAGGTATTTACCAGGGGCAACCACTTGGCTGCACTGTGGAGCTGTATGTGGGGTAGGGGTCCAAGAGGGAACAATGCCACTTGCTCAGCTCTTGGCCAGTTTTCAGTCACTTCCCCCACTATCACAAGCAAATTGGGCCCTTCTGGTGCTGATTCCCAGGTGGGTGGTTTTGTGTATGTTCTAGGACCCTGTGGTCTCTCCAACGAACTCTGCTGTAAAGCTGGGAGTTTCTCCCACTGTCACAACCTCCGCAGGTTATTTCTCTGCACTGGAACTCTGGGTTGCCCTGTCTGTCTCACTCCCCAGTTGTTCCTCCCAATTTATCTGCATGCAAATGTAGGATCACCCAGTATGCCAGCCAATGACTTGCCAACCCAGGTCCTCTTGCTGCAGCCTTGCCAAGAGTCCTTTCCACCTCGGCTACCTGTCTCCACCCACCTACCAGTCTGGATGAGTGTTTCTTCTTTAACTCCTTGGTTGTTGGATTTCCATACAGTTCAATTTTCTGGCAGTTTGGTTATTTTTTGTTTTTAAATTTGTTGTCCTTCTTTTGGTTGTATGAAGATGCCTCCATCTTGGCCAGGAGTCTCTGCCTGGGTTTGATTCCTTGCCTTTTCATGTACTTTCTCTATGATCTTGGCCAAATTCTTAATGTCCCTGTCCCTCAGCTTCTTTACCAGCAAAATGTGATTGTAATAGTATCTACCTCAAAGTTATTGTAGAAATGCAGTGAGATTATCTAAAATGCATAGAGTAGTCCCTAATACATTGTAAGTATTTAATAAGTGGTAGGTGTTATGGTTATTCTTGTTTTATTATTTCTTTAGTATATGACAAGTGTTTCTTAAACTTCTCCTTATAGATTACTCTGGGTTAATGTCCACAATGTGTACTTGCTGATCCTGATGCCATCTGCTGCCCTGTCCAGGCCCTCATGTTTAAATTTCAGCATAAACTGAACTGCCTTTGCAAGTTTTATAGCAATGTGATCTGGTCCATTTCATAAAGCTCTGAATAACATTCCAGTTAAAACTCAGTTTTTTACTTTTAGCCTTAGAGGAAGCAGAGATGGGCCTTATGTCTTTGTTGAAATTCTGCAATATGCAATTTGAAGTTAGATTGACCTTCAAGCTGACAAAGTAAAATAAACAGTTTTATAAATGAAAATGGCTAATCTGAAATAGATCACAGCTAAGAACTTCATTTTTTATTCATTCTCTTCATACAAAGTTGATATCATACGAGTGAACATCTAATATTGTACTTCATTGTGGGCTCACCGAAGATGCAGTTAGAGGAAATTAAGGACACAATGGACTGGCAGACACCAGGGAATGTCTGTAGTCCCTTATTTCAGAGAGTTATTATATTTAAATGCAGTTACATCTAATTAAAAAATAGTTACTAAAATGTTACTTTTGTATCCCTTTTTCCTTTTTCTCTTGAATAGTTCTGGTTTCCTAGAAACCCACTGAAACTGACAGTTTTCTCTGTTTTTATAAATGGCAGAGCAGTCCGTACTTCAGGAAAACTGCAGGGTGGTGCATATGATCACTTGCTTCTAACTCAAATCTTTTAAATAGTACCCTGTAGCAATTTCAGTTTTTTTGGGGAAAGAGCATCTATTAGATCCCAAATATTTACCAGAATAATATAGTGAAAGAAAAGATAAAATTTTGTGATATCATGGGAAATAAATCAGAAGATCTAAGCATGTCCTCCCATTTGCCTGACACCTAAGTACAGTGCCTTTGCACAAAGGAGAAGCTTTGAGACTTATCTCAGGGCCCATTTCCATGATTTGTGAGCAGTCTGGGCAGCTGACTGTTGTGGTTCTGGCACTCTGGTTCAGGGTAGACCATGGACTGGGCTCTGGAGTGGGGAAAGACTGAGGGTGATAAGTCAGCACTGCGCTGGGGCCTAACCAGGCTGTGCTGAACTGTTTAGTCATATTACACGTGGTACAACGCTGAGATTGATGGTCCGTAAAAGGTGGTCTCCTGCATATTTCCATTTCCAGAGCATTTTCTGTCTCTGTAATTTTATGCCCCCGCCCCCTACATACACACACATACACATGCACAGAAAGCTGAGTTGTAGGAGGGCAGTGCAACTTTATAAAGGTCTGATGAGGCCCTCTTTCAGACTCACGTTATCTTCGTGATTCTAGATTTTTGGATCTAGATGCTTACAATTCCAACGATCTTGGGAAACATTGTTTATCTCTTTGCACTATTTGTTCTTTTGTATATCTTAGAAAGGTAACTATTCCTGATTTACTCAACTGGTGCCCATGCTTAGTCTTTCAATTCTAGCTGAACATATCAACATTTTTATTATATTTTATGACTTTACATCTAATACTTGATTAATAAAAGTTTATTGAATTATACTCAGTTTAACATAAAATATGTTATGCTCACATGATGCACCATTTAATTTGGCACTGTTAAAATATATCTAACTAAATTAAATTCAGAAATGCCTGACAATTGAATAATAGGGGGAAATTCTAGCAATAATATCTGATATAAAGATGTGTTCAGATACTAACCTTAATTCACATCTAAAAGTATTACCTTCTTACATGCTCTTGGCGTTCTTGGGACACTGAGTTCCTGTGATGTGTTGTTTTTTCCTTTCACTTTTTGTGTTTACTTTCCAAAAAGGAGACAACCAAAATATCATCATTGATTTAAATCCCTCTGGAGACACCCAGTACCACTGATGGTCTCTTCTCTCTGATTCTCCTCTGCAGAAATTCAGTGTCCAGATGTTTCAGAATCCAGATGGCCTATGAATCCTCTATCACCCGGAAAGGAAGAAAATATGTATGAAAGTGGAACACTGGAAAGAAAAAAAGCAATTTAACATTGGCGATGTAATGGCAACATACGGGGCTCAAGGAAAAGCTTCCTTTCCTAAAGCAAGTTAATAAAATGCATGTTATCTCTATAAAATGCTCTATCAGCAAGCCAAATTTTCAGCCTTGCTTCTTCTTTCCATCACCATTAAGAGGCTTGCAGAGATCCACACTGTTTAAAGGGCAGACAGCATGGAAGAACTATCATGTACAATTTAAAGTAGCAGCTAAAATTGGAATGGTCACAAGAAAGCCTGTTTCTTTGCAATTAAATTGACAAGCTGTCTATGATTACCCTAGGGAACTTGGCAGCTGAGTGATAAAAAGACTGCAGAGTGTTGAAAGGTCTAACACAACTTACTAGGTGGACAAAGACCACATCTGTTTAATATACTGTTTGGGAGAGTTGTGCATTGTACTTGGCTAAATTAGCTGAGGAGGGATACTAATGATACTTTTTCCTCTCTGAGAATCTCTGCTCAGAGCCCATTTTAGAAACTACCCACAAATACTTGAAAGCATGCACTGAAAAATAGTTTACCATTACACCTGAGGTTATTTAGCATGAACCTGACATTACAAATCACCACAAGAATTAAGCAAAAGTTTGAAAAGATAATTTAAAACCTTCCATCAAGCATTTATGAAATTTATATATTAATTATATTAATAATTATATAAATTATTAGGGCAAATGAACCTAAAAATACAGAGGATTCTTTTGATACATTTCACAGATATCTATAACACTCTATGCAAAATCAGTGAGGATGACTGTTCCTACTTACCTGTCCGTCATTTCTGAGGACTGAGGATCATCTATTTCAACAAACCTAGAAAATGACTGGTGACTATTCATAAAGCACGGTTATCCTAAGCCATTGTTTCTGCAGCAGAAGTGTGTTATATATACTACCTTGGTATTTACTTCAAAACCAGAAATTTTTCTTCTAGGTGGCCAGTGTTGGCTGGTCTTGGAGACCACAGGGTACTTCAACAAAATTACCGGAAGCTCGAAGTCATTCAAATGCTCAAAGATTTCCACATTTGATAAAGATCCATCAATAGCATGTTTGGATTAATGGAACAAGAATAGCTAACATTAATATAGCACATTGCATTTATAGTGACTTGACATCCAAAGTCAGCATTTTCCTTCTTCATAACAACCCCTCGAGCAGATTTTGTTGCCCCCGTTTTCAAGGTGAAGGAAGGGAAGCCCAGAAAGTAACTGGCAAACCTGAGTCTCTGTGCACTGCAGTCAAAGGAAGACTGAGCACAGGGTCTGACATGGAGCATAGCATAGATGTTTAAAAAAAGTCCTTCATTTGCAAAACCTAAGTTAACAGATTTGTGTAAATTGAGAATTCAAACTTCCCTTTTGGGATAAATGGATGAGATGGTGCACGTCTGCTGATGCCTTTCAGCCGGACTTCTAGGAATCTGAATCTAATTATTGAGGAACAGAATACTTGTACTCTTTCCTCCCATCATGTTGAAGGTTATTCACTTATATACTCATTACTTGCTTTTGCTTAGAAAATGTACATGCAGTAAGAGGGCTGCTATAGCATTACATTTTCCAAATGTCCTCACTGCTACCAGCTAGTGCAATGCCTTGCACAAAGTAGGGTGGGATAAATGCTTTTTTATGCTAATTGTGATTTCTGACAGATAGCAACCAACTCTTGCTCCAAAACAATGGTTTTAGATTCATCCAACTTTTGATTATCCATAGAAATAGTGACTAGGAATAGCATGGATAATTGAAATCCATAGACAAACACAAACCTCATTTTACAAATAGCTCTTCAATCTCCTCTCTCAGCAAACCTTTAACTATAGCTAATATTCTAATTAGGATGACTGGTGTGAAGTTTATATTCCCCTATCCCCTGTACTGGTTGAGGTCCAGTTGAGTGGAAAAACAGTTTATAAAAAATAGGTACATGATTGCACTGGCTGGGTGGCTCAGTTGATTGGAGCATTGTCCCGTGCACCAAAAATTTGTGGGTTCAAGTCCTGGTCATGGAACATACCTAGGTTTCAGGTTCAATCCTCGGTCAGGCCCCATGTGGGTGGCCACCAATTAATGTTTTTCTCTTACACTGATGTTTATCTCTCTCTCTTCCTTCCTCTCTCTCAAATATTAATAAAGCCTGTCCTCGGGTGAGGATTTAAAATAAATAGGCAACAGGATTAGTAAAATCAAGAGTTGATTTTATAAAATAAACATTTCTTTGTTTTATTTTGACAATTGTAATGTGTGCATGTGTGTACTTAATAAATGCTTTTCAGTGAGAGGGTTATGTGATAATAAAAATCTATTGTCCATTCCACTCTTCCTCTCCTGTCACTGACCCAGATCCCAATTCCTGGGCTGCTCAGATGCCTCCATCCCTGCTCGTGCATTAAAGCATTATTCGGTGTTATCTGTGCATTTATTATAAGCCCACAAATAAACTTTCAGCAGCGAGGACACAAAACCCTTTAAAAATATACCATAGTGTGAGGTTAAGATCCAGAATGATATCTCTAATTACAGTGATACTGGGTGTCTTAACAGCCTTTAAAAACAGCCTAATTGATACATTTACAAATATGCTCCCTCTTGCCCAAGAAAAGTCTAATGAGGTATAGTGATATGAAAATCATTTGAGATCTTTATTTTACAACAGTGCTACATTGTAAATACAGGGTGGTTGCATGCGTTAGTTAATGGGGGCAACACCTGCTAGAATTGGAATCCTTAACCGAATCAGCACTGGTTCTCTACCCAGTATCCACTTTTCCTTTTTTCCTTACCAAGAGAATTTAGATTTGTTTGGGCTGGCTATGTAGCCAGTTAGTTTTCCACCTCCCCCGACTCTTCTACAATGAAGGACCTGTGGCCTAACTCTAACCAATGATATATAAGCGGAACTACACTGGGTGAGGCTCTTGGAGAGTTGTTGTCGTCCTATAAAAAGGGACAAATTCAGCTGGAAGTACCTTTGCCATTCCTTCTTTCTGCTGAGAACTTACACTCAGTGATGGAGTAATTCATCTCTTTGTTTTATTTACCATGAGATGGTAAAGGGGCCATGCATGATCCTTGTTAAGGATGACAGAGGAGAGACAGAGGAAACTGAGTCTCTGGTAGAACCGAAGGGCCCCTGAACTAGTCCTGGCTTGCCACCCTGTGAAAAAAAATCCTATTTGGTTAAGCCTGTCCAGTAGATTCCTATTACATATGTGAAAGCAATAGAATCTGGTAGAACAGGCTTCTTAGAGTAGAGATGCTCAGAATATAGATTCCTGGTACTCTACTTTGTCAATCACCCTTACCTTCTCTTCAGCCCTGAAATCCAGGCACTCTCCAGCCGCAGTTTCTCCTGGCTACTGGTCATTCATTTGTTGGCCAATCCTCTTAGACTGTAGTAACGTGTATAATGTCATTCATAAAGTACAAGAACTTCCATCAACTCCTAATTTCCTGATAACTCATAGTTGCTTTCTTAGACCAATTTCTCAATGGCATCTCAAGTCACTGTAACACTTAGAATTTAATATCCACAGTGAAATGTATATACTAAGGTATATATACACACACACATTTAAAATAGTTTTCATATATACAGCACTCTTGAAAAATCAATGTCATACAGGTCAGTGCTGAAGAATGTTCCCTGGGATGTCTTTTCAAACTTAAGCTTTATGAAAAGGATTGTTCAAGGGGATAATATAGAATTAAATTGTGATTGCTAACATCCCACTAGAACTATAAATAATGAAGCTCTCTAATACCTGTTGGAGATAGGGAATCATAAAATGATATCTATGGCTGGAAAAAGACCATCATATAGTTATTAAGGAAGTCACAAATTAAGTTATTATACAATTTTCCTATTGTTTTTCTTCTTATGAAAACATCCCAGAGTTCTGAGACTGGGCCAAGTGCTTGTAGCACTAACCACATGACACAAACACTGCCCATGTGCATGGAGGCACATCCCAGCCCCGCAGGTGGCAGTGACCCCTAGACGGCCGGGACACCCTTACTCACCTGTTTCTTCAGAGGCTGTCCCATGGCAGCTGCTCAGCTTACACTGACTGAATTGTGTGGTGAGATAAGAGCAAAAGTAAGGAATTTTTAATTCTTTTGACTTATGGCTTTCCAGCTAACGAGAAAGGTAGAGTAAATAGAAATAGGGCAGATGAAGGGGTTTTAACCATTGTTTTTAGCAGGTTTTAAATAAATCCTGGAAAATCCTGAACAAACCAGGAAAGATAAATAACTTGTACTTTTCAGCTTGGGAGGAGTGTAGACAGCAAAACTGTCATTACAAGGAATTAATAATCAGTGGGGGACCGATGTCACCTCAATAAATTCAATTAAAAAATAACCAGTGGGGGAAAATTCCTAACTATTCAAAATATCTATATACCCATAAATTATGCTTAAAATGGCTTATAGGTATTATATTAAATATTGCCTTCTTTAGTTTATATGCTAACTTTTAAATAATTTATGACTATTTTAATGAAATAAAACTTTCTGTTTCTATAAGAAAAATTTTAATTGACTGGGAAAACATAACAGTTGTAGATAATTATGATTAGAAAAACCTGTTATTTGGACCATGGGATCACACTAAAGACATCAGTTTTCATTAGAGATGAATTACTTGTGAGGAAATAATTCTAGATTGTGCTCAAAATTAGTCTATAAACAGACAGTAAATGTCATAGGGTATGAGTATTTCCATTTGTCAGTTTACCATCAATCTCTGCCTGTTGTTCTGTTTAAGGAGAACTCTCTCCTTCAACAACCTTCAAAGTTTCTAAGACTGAGACACTGGTCTGCAGTCACCAGCGGTTAACCAGGGTATCCAGGCAACCAGAGGGGCAGTACATATTCTGCCCACATGGAACTCAGCAAGATTCCTGGCCTCATAAGGACAGCTCTGGAAGGTGAGGAAGAGCCATAAATTATCCCAGAACTCAGGGTTTCAAAAACACTGCTGCCAAATTCATCTACTTAGGGTGTTAGGCCTTTGCCCAAACTGGTCCGTTATTTTAGAGAGAGAGAAAGAATGAGAATGAAACCGGTTGGCTATCAAACCTTACCTACTTTTCCATCAATGTTAGCCAGGAATAATTAGAACAAAGCATGACTGTTGAATTAACTTTCAAGACTGACCGATCCAAATACATTTCATTGTTATTACATTTGGGTGACCCAAAACATTTCTAAAATGTGGATGTTTTCAAGCGGCAGTGAGAATCATTTATTTCTTACATGAGAGCTAGGAAGCTGAGGAAGATGTAGGGTACATTCTCATTTTATACATCAGGGTGATTTGAAGTAGGAAATGACAAAGAACTTTGGGGGCACCTCTTCAGAGCCTTCCTGCCTGAACCATTTCCCATCTAACCAGGAGTGGGTGACCAGGGGCATGCACAGATGGGGATCAGAGAGCCTGAATTTTCTCTTCCTGGTATCGAGCTGCTGAGAGACATTGGACAGTGGGCTTCTTCATCGAAGGCCTGACTAGATTTAGGACACTGTCTCCCAGCAGACAGAACACCCTTGATGTGGGTCAGGCCCTGGCACTCTCATTGTGCTCCTGGGATGAAACTCTCAGGGCTGCCTACATTTTACCTTGACTGAGTCATTCCCTGTGTTGCTCAGCTCTTCCACTAACTCATTCTCATGAGGTAGTTTGTCACTCTTTCTTCCTCAGAAGCATCGCACAGAAAGAGTCTTTTGAATACCAGTTCACTCATACTCTCCTGTCTACAAACATGCCCATGGACTTGTCCTTCCTTCTCTGGATGTAACTTTGACCTCATGTTTGACACATCTTAAAAACCGCTTACTTGCTCTCCACAGTCCTTAGTTTGCCAGGTTATTTTTTTTTTTTTTTTATACAGCTTCTGCCCTTCCCATGGTCTCCCTATTACTATCTGGCTCCTGATTCTTGGAAATTAATTTTTATCAACTGGATTTGTCATTCTAACCTTTCCCATGTCCTATTAATTGTTACTTATTTTCTTGGTTCCCCTATGCTTTCTGAAATGTTGCCGTGGAGTCCCTTTCTAGCTTCCTTCCTCTGATCTCCACCGGAGTCTGGAGGTGGGCAGAAACCGTGTGTCTGGGAATGGGGAGACCTGGGATGTGGTGGCAGAGCTGGTGTGAGAGTGCACAGTCATTTAGTTTCTCTCAGTCTCTGTTTCTCCCCATGTGAAGAGAGAAGGTTCCCTGTGGCTCAAACAATTCTGTGATTCTAAGGTTTCTTTGTAGTCATAGAAAGGTGTTAGGAAATTACAACACACTTACTGCACCAGAAAAATTAACTGCAACATTTGAACCATTTGCTTAGGGAAAAAACGGTATCCCAGGTTTATTTAATGACGTGGCACTGAGAAGGATGGAAATGGGAATCAGGGCAGCATGTCGGCTTTTTGAAGCAGAAGCAAGCTCATGGTTTATTAGACCGGATTCAAACTGGTCAAGTTAAATAGAGTCAACTGTGCTTCACAAATGAAGTACAACATGCGTTCCTTACTCTCTGCTCTTCCCAACTGGATTTTTAAGGTATTTTTCTCAGATATCTAGGATTGAAGTTTCCATTCCATAATAATGGAAAAATAATCATGGCCTTTATTTTAAACAAATAAACACGACGGTGGAGGTGGTTTCAGGATGCAAACAAGACTCATGCGTTATTTTGCACAGCTGACATGGTGCACTGGAGGCATGAAACACTGCACACACTACAAACAAATGAAAAGCCCGAGTCAGTCCTGTTAGGCCCAAGCTATGATGGATTGCAAACCCAGGGTTGTAAAATAAGTAACAGGCTGGAACCATGGTTTATCGACAGTTTTATTTTCCCGAGACAACTTTATCCTAGAGAGCTGGAAGAGGATCGTGTGATTTTCGAAGTATTTTCAAGTTTCATCATTTAAGGCTTGCACTCGGCAAAGTTGCTTTCACAAACTCCCACCCAAACTGCATTTTTATAAAAGCTTTCGGAGATTTTATTAGCTCTTTGGGTTGGCTCTGAGAAAAACACACAGGCAAATGTAAGTCTCAAACAGGAAAATGCTATTTTAATTATAAATAAAAAAAATAAATAAAACAAAACCCACCGCATCTGAAATGCCCAGCTTACCTGTGTGGGTTGTTTCTCTTTTTGTTCTTCAAGGGAAGGGAATTAGAGGGGTGGGAAGCACTTTTTAATTAAAAGTGCGTAAGAAACTCATCCCTTTCAAGGCCCTTTTTTTCTGAACGTGCTAGGGAGAAAGGCGGAGGGCCTGCGCCTTTACAGAGCAATCCCCGGTTTCTCCCACGGCGGCTGCCCCTGTGGGCCAACCCGACACCTCTCACCTCCTTTCCGAAACAGAAATCCTCAACTGCCCACAGTCCCCAAACCACGCGAGCACGGGGCACGCAGCCGACTGGCATTTGAGTCACCCACCACCTTGCCCACCCGGCTAATGGTTTCTCAGTTTTTTCAGCGTCCCGGTGGCGAGCCCGGGTCGGGAAGCCCCAGGGCTGGAGATCGAGAGCAGAGAGGGCTGGGCGGCCAGCGCCCCATAAGCGGCCGCGACCGGAGGCAGCGGCGAAGTGGTTAAGGAGCGAGCGCGGGGCCGCGGGGCGCGGGCCGGGCGGAGGCGCGCTGGGGCTGAGCGGCGCCCGCGGCAGCCCCTGCGGCAGCTGCGGCGAGAGGAGCGCGGGCGGCGCGGGGAGCGGGCGGGACGCGCCCAGAGACACGCAGAGAAAGGGCAGCGCCGCCGCCTGCTGCCGTCCTCGGCGCGGTTAATCACGCGCTCCCCTCTCGCGGCTGATTTGCAAGAGCAGATTAATCAGAGCGCGCGGCTTGATGAAATTTGCTGTTATTGTGCCCATTTTTAGCAACATCTTTTATTATCTTCATTATTCATTTACAGGGGACCGGCATCAATTATGCAAATGAGTTCACAGACTTTGCAGATTACTTCATTTGCCGCTATTGTTTGTGGAAATTTAATTATTAAATATTATTAAGCTTGCGTTTTCTTCAATTTTCCAAGGCTTAGTTTCATTTGATTTTTCCTCCAGCTGCTCTTCTTTCCTTTCAGTGCCAAAACAGCTCCTCATCAAAGCGGCTCTGGCATGTGAAGACCAAATAAAATCTCCTCAATTTAATAATTTTGATGTTAGTCCCTTGTTCTCAGCTGCTTGCTCAAAGCAATGCAGAGAGGAACGCAGAGCACATTCAATTTAATGAGCAGAAATTGAATTCAAGTTTGTTCGGAATTGACTTCAATTAAGCAGAGTCTTAATGATAAATTAATCTCTTTTCTTTATTCCCCAGAATTTGTTTTTCAAAGTAGGAAATTGGACTATATTGAAAGACCAAATAAAGAATACCAATTTTAACTCGATCATGGAACTGATAGCAAAATTTAATTCTTTATAGTAACGTACTTGGACAAATAGCATTCTTTCTATGGCATGTATTATAATTTATATTCATTGTTACCACTTACACTTCCATGGCATGGATAAAATGGCAGTTGAATTAAATATGGGCTTGTAATAGACTTCAGAGTTTTAATCTTTATTAAGAAACTCTAATTGAATGCATAATTAGCTTTTCAGGCTTTAGGAAATCCAGTTTAATATCTATGGGAACTGAAAACATTGATCAGGAATTTTAAAACAATTTTTATGGGTTTATTTTTGAGGAGAAATTATCAGTCTGTGTATAAAATGACATTATAAACCCAATAGCAAGAATCCGCGAGGGAAGGAATTAGGTTCATCCTGTGTTTTCACGAACACCCAGCCAGGGTTTCCTTGGAACCAGGGCCAGCACTGGTAATTTTAAGTTCCTCTTATTAAAACCTCTAATGTTCCTCCAGGCCAGCAAATCCATTATTCCTGTCCAGACCCTGCTGAAAATCAAACTCACAGCTACATGGGGATTTTAATGAGGGCGTCCATATCGATTGTATGGTTATACCGTTTGGGTTTGTTGCCACTGCCAAAAATGTACCTGACATTTTTTTTTCCACCTAAATCATGGATCATCTTTCCTGGAACATGCAGAGCATAATTCTCCATGCTCCAGTCTGCAAAGCACTCTATCTGCGTATGCCAAATGTTATTATTGCAGTTCCTTCAGGAGTGACCTTAGAAGAGACAGTATTTGTTCCAAAGAACTTCAAGCTGTTCACTGTGGTGTATTCATAGTCACAAATTTAAAATACATCAGTGTGAGAAAATACATTTAGGCTGTGTACTGTTCACAGAGTGCCTGAGTTCCTTCCCCCTGGTTCCTGTCCCTTCGGTGTACGTGCTTTATTACTCTTGGCCACTCAGACATAGTGCTTGCAAATTTGACTTTGCTGTGAATTTCAAATTGAATTGCATGTGATGGAGATTATCTTCTTTGTGTGACCGTACATTGTCGTCATTTCTGTACTTTTCAGGGTCCACCTGCTCTATGTTAGAATTAAAGATTTATGTAATAATAGAATTTTAAAACTGACAGAGTGCTTAAAAATCATCTGTTCCAACTCTTATATTTTATAGATGAGGAAACTAAGGCCCATAAATGTTATGTAATTTTCCCAAGGCCACAGAGTCAGCAAGGGGCATAAGCCAGGACTAAAACTTGCAGGTATACTAACTTCTGGGCCAAGGAATTATTATTTTTTCACTATTCAAGGCTGCCTCCAAGTTGTACAGTGACATCTTTGAGTAAGTGGAAACTAGTTTTAAAAAGACAGGAATTAATTTATTGTCTTGTTCAAACTGGGAAATATATTGATTAAATTGCATAAAAGCACACACAAGCCCGGTAAGCCTATTTATCTGGAACTTAGACAATTGGGAAGCAGGAATAATGGGATTGTTTTGAGCTTTCCTTTGGTGAAAAGGAAACAAATGAAAAGTTAATAAGCTGGTATCAGGGATTTTTAAAACAAATAAACAAACAAACAAACAAACAAAAACCCCAGGAAACTTTATGGTGCTATAGACTCTGTACATACTAAGTCCTATACTCTACAGTGAGGGTGGAAAACATTTTTAATTGGTATTTCAGTATTTATTTATTCTATTCCCTTATGAAACAGTGGCATCCCAAATCTCCATTTCATTGCAGTCTTTCATTTGTTCAAACTTAATGCGTTGTGAGTACCCGGCAGTTTGCTAGATGTTGAAAATATGAAGACTGATAAGGCTGTTACAGTCTAGCTCATGGGAAAAACAGAAAAGAACTCATAATTATTGTATGAAATAGTAGGTGTTCTAACGTGTGCCTGGAACACAGAGTAGGGGTGTCTGAAGTAGGCCCAGAGACCTGGGCTAGCTTCTCCATGCAGTGCTTACTTGTGTCGCATCTTCAAGGGTAAGTTAGTCAGGTGAAGAAGGTGATGGTGTTTTGGGGTGGTGTGGGTGCAAGGGAGGTTTTACGAGGTACAGCAGAAAGCATGTGGGGTGGCAAAGAGGTGTGGAATGCAGTGAAAGCTGGCTGTAGGTTTGTGCCAGGAAGTGCTGGGAGACTGAACTGCAAAGCCAGGGGTCGGGCCAGTGAATGCCTTTTGTTTTACTTCAAGGATAAGTCATTTTTCCTTTTAGTTTGGTGGCAACAGTTTGGGAAGCTTCCATTAGAGTACAAATATTCCTGGGGTTGTGGTAATCTCATCTTCATTCCTTGTAGTTAACAAGGAATATCTCAATTATTGCTTAGTAGCTCAGCAGTGATGGACTGTTATATAAAGCAGGTTAAAGGAATGTGGGGCATGGATTGGGGGGCAGAAAATGAGAGGAGGGAAGGAGGAAAAAAGAATGGAGACACTGATGAGGGTAGAAAGGAGGTGCCTGAAGTGAACTGCCTGTTCACAGCGTTTCCTAGAACCCCAGTAGGTCTCTTTCATCCACGCTAGCCCTTGGGTCACTGGAATCATCCGAGTACCTTCTGTTATGGGTAATGGCTGGAATTCTACAGCTTCTGCCTTGTACACTGTTTAATGAGAATTTATAATGATGACTTAAAATGTTTGTAATGATGACTTTTAAGAACTCCTAACACCCAATGAAATCAAGACAGATAAAACCATATTAAGTCTTTCTGAATATTGTGCCATGTTTTTGAGAGTCAGTCTGACTTAAGTGAATAGAGTAGTTTCATATGCTTATTTGTGATTACCTAGAATACCACACTTTTCCACTATTCTAACTAAGTTATCATACTAAGTTCATTTTATTTGCAGACCTATAAAATTGGATTTTTACTCTTGTTTGCTAGAAAACTAATGTAAATGTACATATAGCATACACAAATGTATCCCAGTTAAAATCAATGACATTTTCTTACAAATTAAAGTAAAAAATCTCAGGCAGAATTATATCATTTCAATGATAAAATAAGAATTTATCACCAGGTATTGAAAATTTTTTTGAAAAGTACTTTAAAGGAAGTAGTAGGAATCCAAACAAAAGCCCTAAGTAAAGTGATATCACTTCATAGTGTAGGTTATATTTGTTACCTACGATTGATTCAGCTGAGAGAGAGCTTTACTGAAAGATCTGCTCGAACTTGGAAAGGTTAGGGGCTTCCTTCTACACCTGCCAGCTTAAACTGAATTAGAACAGTGGCTAAGGTCATTCATAATAGTCAAGATAATGGAAACAACCCAAGTGCCCAACAATGGATGCATGGGTGAATGGTTAAAGAAGAAGTTAAATACACACACACACACACACACACATGCACACACACATGCACATGCATGCACATATGAGGGGGATAAAAAACTGAAATTTATTTATAAAAAATTGTGTATTTATTTCTACTTGCTTAAACTTCAGTCATTCTGCACTGGATAAAATACACCTATTGAGATATTTTTTCCACTGCTCAAAACAGCTTTTGAACTTGTCGATTTTGATGGCTTTTAGTGCTTCTGCCATTATTTGTTTTGCCTCTTCCACATTGGCAAAACATTTCCCTTTGAGAATTTTTTTCATCTGGGAAAACACAAAAAGGGGGGGCAAGATTGGGTGAACAGGATAGGTGGGGCATGGGGGTCATGCTGTTTTGGTCAGAAACTGCTGAACATGCAGCATGGTGTGGCAGGTGTGTTTGTAAATTGCCCATGATGAAATGGGCAAACACATCGGTCTTCAAAAAAAAAAATTCACTGAAGCCTCTCACAACAACACCAGCTGGTACACTGGTATAAATGGGCTCCTAGAACACTTACCTAGTGGGGGGAGGTCTGTACTATAAGGGACCCATGCTCCTGAAAATGATTCTGGAGGTTTTTTGGAGGTCCCCCATTATGTGTATATATATATATACACACACACATACACACACACAGACAGACACACACACACACACACACACAATAGAATAGTATTCATTCTAAAAACAAGAAAATCCTGCTCAATACAACAATGGATGGCCCTTGAGGGTGTTATGAGAAGTGAAATAAGCCAGACAGAGGGAAAAAAACAAAATGCGAAGAAGTATTCCTTATATGTGGAATCTAAAACAAACTCAAACTCATAGAGACAGAAGTGGAACAAGTGGTTACTAGGGTCTGGGGAGTGAAGGGAATGGGAGAGGCTGGGAAAGGGTGCAGACTTCCAGATGTAAGATGGAGGAAGCCTGAGGACCTAATGTGCAACATGGTGACTAGTTGATAATGCTGCATCATATAATTAAAATTTTCTAAGTAGATCCTAAATGTCCTCTCCCTTCCCCCCCAAAAGAAAAAAAGTGATAAATATGTGAGGTGATGGGCGTGTTAATTAACTAGATGGTGAGAATCCTTTCACAGTATGTACATATATCAAGTTGTTAAGTTGTACACTTTAAATGTCTTACAATATTATTTGTCAATTTTACTTCAATAAAGTTGAAAAAAGTACTGGCTAAGACTAGTTCTCTGTCTGTGTAGGGAGTGTCTGCATCTGAGATTACAGGCCTTTCAGATGGCCAGTTAATTGGGTACAGTGTTAGAACTCCAACTTATAGCTGTCATTCTGGAACCATTGATGTGGGAACATTTCTTTACTATCTTACTTGTGAAAAATTTAGCTGCTGTCTCATCAGGTTTGACCGATACACGTTTTCTGCCTCATCGATAACCTTTAGAACTCCAAATTAACCCACTGGGTTCTCGTGCCTGTCCTTGCATCTTTCATAGGTTCTTTTTGGAAAGTGTTTCCCTTGACCCACCCCTTGAATCTGAAGCACAGTAAGTGATACTTTGGATTTAGTATCTTTTTTCTTTCTGTAGAAGCCTAACTGCTTTGTCATTTATTCCTTTAGAATACAATGGGTTTTCTAAACACAACATTCTTTAACATACTTTGGTGTTTGACTTAATTTGGTGCAATAGACAGGTGCTCCATGAAGCGTCTTGGGGGCGACAGAGAGGAACAGAATGGCCACTCGACACTTAAGCACTTCACGTGTGAATGGGTGAGGTAACAGAGAAGTGAATAATCGCTGTCAATGCAATAAATGTTATTTATAATGGAGGTAGAGACAGAGCTGAGGAAAGAGTGAAGGATCACGTAGGTAGGAAGCAAACCTAACCTGAGTGTTAAAGAACCACTGGACTGTGTCGAGGCAGAGCAGGTAGCCATGGAGTAGAGTAGCAAGGGCATGGGCCTTGTAGTCAGATAAGCTTGTTAGAATCTGCTGTATACTTGCTGGTATTTTACCTCTCTGGAACTCAACACTTCAGAATGACGGTGTCTACTTTGCAGGGAAGGTGCTCATCAGTATCCGTCTGAGTACCACCAGCTGCACATTTGCACTCCTTGCCTGGAGTTCTTTAGATCTGGGAAGGAAGGAATGTGGCCTCTGCATACTGCCTCCTTCCCCTCACCTAATGTTTTCCCTTTAATACAGGTCTCAGGGTGAGTTCTACTTACAGGGAGGGATGTGGGAAAGCAGGAAAGTGGAAGTTCCAGTACTCCAGGCTTGTGTGTGCATGTAGGGGGCTCTTCCTGTCCTTTTGTTCCATTCTGCCACGATTTCCTCACAAAGAAAAGATAAGAGATAACTTTGGGAGGAAAAAGTAGAAAAACCTTTCTCATTTCTTACAACCCCTCCACCAACCTTTTGTTTGCATGTGTCAACCTCCTGGCAGACATTAAAGTACTCAATAAATGAATGATGAGCAAATATTAAGGGAAAAACAGCTGGGAAACAAGGCAGATAGAATTAAAGGATTCTAGTTTGAAGAGCTTCTTAGAACTTTAGTATTTTTTTTGAGAGTAAGGATCATGTATTTCTTACTTTCCCCTTCTTTCATCACCAGTGAAAGGTTTTTTTAAATAGACAGGAATATCATGTGAAAATAAAAAGCATCTTAACTCGGTTTCCTTTTGGACACAGAAAGAGTGATATGAAAAAGTTAATTTTGATTAAAAAAATAATGACAGGAAACCCAAATATGGTTATTTTAAACTTCATGCAATGTTGCGACATTTCATTGGGCGAGTGAAGTAACAAGACTTGTGTGGAAATAACAGAGAAGAATGTAAGAGACAAAAGTGGGGGAGACAGGCAGAGGAAGTAGGGAAAAATAAATGGGGATGATGAACACAGAGTAGGAGGAAGAAGGAAAAGGAAAGGGAGAGGTGGGGCAAAGGAAGAAGAGGATCAGGAGGGAGCGAGAGACGGTGCCTAGAGCCTGATGTTTCAGAAACATTCTTTTCATATTTAGGGATTCATCGCTGCAGTGCATTTCACAGTATTGTCACCTCATCATGTTTCCTCAAAATTCTTATTAACCACTGGGGATCGTTGTTTAATTGCTGCTTACCTTTGGATTTTCAAGGGCTTGACTCACAGTAGGATAGATAATCATAGTAGCCCATGACGGGAAAATAATTATTCTCTTAGTGTATTATCTCTGGCACATATCTGGGCTCCGAGAAAAGGGTTTCCTTGTTCCTACAGTAAGAAGTTGGGAGGTTTATTCAGATTACCTCCTTCTAATTGCAAGATTTGATTTTTTTCCCCTTAAGATGCCATCATATCTCATAATTGGCTAAATATCATTTTCTCTAAGTTGGTCGAATTTTTGAAAAGATAAATCTTGCTTAGTGTGTGATTCCCTGCCGGGGAAAGCTGTTCTTAAGACCCAAGAAAGCAGCACTATATAGAACGCTATAAAAGTGAGGGAGGGGCAGGAGCCTCTTCAGGAAAGGTGTGTATGGGAGGTTATCAGTTTTTAGTGTTAAAATATATTATTCTATTAAATGAGTAAATAAGCTAAAGTAGAATTGAGAAGTAAAAAATAATGCTGAAAAGCTAAAAGTTTAAACTTCTTGTTTTATGGAGTTTCATGAATTTTTAAAAAATGCCTTGTGACAAGAACTGTGACTTTAATGCAGCTTTGAAATGTAGGATGAAAATATGGAGATTTTTTTGTTTGTTCTGCTGCTTGTTTCCATTTCCATGAATAGCTTTCACTTTGGGGCCCTTCTCCCACTACAGCTTGCTGTGCTGTTTTAGTTGGCTTTTGAATATCGATAACTAAAGATGCTTACTGCCCTTCAGTAGAAAAATAAAATCTTGGGTTTATTCCTTAGACAGGGAGGCGAGGATTACCAACATACAATTTCGGAGTCTGGATTTCAAAAAAAAAAATCACTCTACTTATTTAGCATTGTCCTTCATAATACAAATTGCAAATAAGGCAGCGTGCCAGTGCTGAAAAGTAATTTCAATTAAAATTCCCGGGGCTTTTCAGGGGCGACATTGAAGTCAGTCTTAACACATTGTCCTTGAGTCTGGGCACAGCTTACCTGGAAAGCTTCAAAGAGGGACAAATAATTTTAGTGTCACCTCCCTTGTCCTCGTGCCCCTCCTGACACCAGCCATAAACAAAGCAATGGCTGCCCTTTCCACAGAAAAGCAGGTGCAGACCACTTGTCTGGAAAAGCTGGTAATGGTCTATTAAGTAGTTGTTTGTGAAATCACTGCACAGTACAGTGTTTACTTGTTTCTGCAAAGGAATTTCTGTTTACTCAGTTCTGGATAAAGAGCAGATCATTTGACAAGGCCCCAGAGTAAACAAAATCCTGATAGGTATTTCCTTGTCTTCTGCTCCAGGCCCCTGCATTTTCTGTTGTTATGCAAGTGAGGGAGAGGATGGGTAGACTCACTGTCAGAGTCACAGCAAGTAGTGCTGTGCTCTCTGATGCACTGGAGTACCCTGTACTGGCGGTTGGAATGGCCTCTCCCAAGAGACCCTTTGCCCACTACCCTTAAGTATCTCACTCAACACCTTGGCTTGGTGTTTAAAAATCATACAGTTAAACTCTCCTTTAAGTTAAAGCTGCAGGTAAAACAGAGTTGCTTTGGAGGAGTGACACTAAACTGATTTCTATCACTAACATTTTAGATCAAATACTGAGTGTTTGATCTAAACTCATGTTTACTGAGTGTTTATTTAGGAGCCAGGCAAGGTGTCAGGAGTTTTATCCTTATTATTTGCCCTCACAAGAATGCTGCAAAACCAGTACTATTATTGTCTTTAGGTTACCGATGAGGAGACAAAGCACATGGGCGTTAAGATATTTGCCAATTGTCAAAGTCCGGCATGCGGAGCAGTTAGGTTTGAACATAGATTCTCTGATTCCTGAGCCGGTGTGTTCTCCAAGTTGGTATCAACAGAGAATGGCATTGAGAAAAACAAGGCATGACAAGACAATGAAACTTTGATGTGGTGAGCTGGAAAGGGTGTTTTCTAATAGATAAGGAAGTGTGCCTGCAGGAACGGCTAAATAGAGGGAAGGTGGGTATCCTGAGTTCCTGATCACCGCTGGGTGCTTAGTAGGAAAGGACTAGTGGAAACGAACAAGGAAAAGGGGGAAGAACTGAGGGGGTAGATTTGCTTGTGGGCAGCCTGATGGAAACATTTTCTCTGATGTCACTTCGACCCTGAAATTGCAGGACTGCTGCTCAGTTGCAGACTTTGCACGTAATTCCATCGCCGCGAGGTCTTGTGATCCTCGTGGGCATTTCAGCTTCCTTTGCAGCTGAAAACTGAGAGACAGGATTGGTAGCCACGCCAAGACTAGAACTCCTGCTTTTTGCTCCTGGCCCAGTGCTCTCTCTAGCGCTCCTGACTTGGACTCCTGTTTGTTGCCCGGGCTTACCCTGCAGGACACTCCTCTCTCCTCTCTTACAGACCCCTTTCATTTTGGTCTGTTCTCATGTCAGGCCTCTTTCTTTTCTAGGGGACAGTGAAGATTACATATTCGCTACTCCAAACTTCATCTGATATTTGGGGGTTATGTTGATTTGTTGTTATGTGGAGAATGCCTTCAGTGAAACACAACAAGCTGAAGGAAATATAATTCTCCCTTAATGTATATTTACTAAGTGTATTTATTATTCATTAGTATATGCATTTTAAATTGTGAATCTAGATTCCCTCACTTTTAATCCCAAACAAATGTTAAAAGATTTATTTTTATAATAATCCCGGCTCCCCTGAACACGGCTTGCCAAGTGGTGGATGTTAGCTCTGTATCCACACTGGGCGCTTAATCTGCAGTTGCGTGTTGTCTCTCACCGTTTCTGGTGGTGGTGTGCAGAGGCGTATGAGCCCACCAGGGCCCGTCATTGGTTGCAATTTGTTGGCACTGACTTCTAGGGAAGAAGTACTGGAAGAGAAATGTTAAAGTCCCATTTCTTTGCAAGATACCAATAAGTATAGTGGGAGGAACAAAGGCAAATGGATGAGGAAAAGGGAATTGTGGGCCAACAGACAAGAAAATGCACAAAAAAAACCTTCAGAGACCTCAGGGTGCTATCAACATGCAAGTGTTTGACTAGTATCTGAAGCATTTAACATAAACGCATTTTTGGAATCCTGCAGGAAGAGAAAGCTCGAGGGTCCAGGTGCCAGTGTAAAGTTAGTACACTGGAAGATCTCAGTGATGGTCAAAGGCCAGCTTCCATGACAGTACAACGGTGTGTGATTACTGGCTATCCCTTTAGCTAGGTTAGGGATCCATTTCCACAGGGCAATTCAGCTGACTTTGGTCAGAGTCTTCACTTGTGGGTGATCTTTGTTATAATTCTAAGTGACATTCATTTTACACATACTCCGAGATCCCGATGTGCAGAAATATCCTGGTTATTAGCTCGAGAATTTTTTCTCATTTGTAAGGACTACTGAAGAGCTTCGTTTCTGCTAAAATAGTGTTTTTTTCCTGAGTAAACTCATATTATGCATTATATATTAATTATCAATGTTGAAACATGTATTAAACATAGTTCTATTTAAGATGTCATTCAATACAAATCTTGGAGTATTTTGTTCTTTGAGGGTAAGCATTGCTACATTTAAAACACCAGTATGGCCAGTGTTATAGCTAGAGTTACAAGCATAGTAAGAATGGAAGCTAATTAGACAGTAATACTGCAGTTTTAGGTTGTTTTCTTACATTAGATGAAATCAGTGGAACCGAAGCAGAGGCTGATCTCTCTGGTTTTGAATATACTGTCACATGTGCAGAGGAACAGACAGGAGAGCAGGGATTCTACTGCTCAGTAGACAGATGCAGAGCTTTGTAAACCCCATTTTGTGATGATAAACCCTTCAAATAAAATTTTAATGGAGAGAAATAATTTGGGGAAACATTTGCATTACACCGAAACTTTATGGTGTGCAAAAAAGAGAGAAAATTGAGTATGGTTTTTACCTACATTTCAAATATAATCTCATTGTATGTATAATGGTATAAATCACATAATAATTAAGTTTGAAGAATCAGATTTATCCAAAGAGTTATTCCTACCCATATAATATAATAATTGGAAAGAAAAAAAACAAGTAAAACAATTTAAAGAAATAATGGAAAATAACCACTTTCTAAAATTAAAAGAAAAAAATGACATCAAATCAAATCAAATCAACTATTTGTACTGTGGTTAATCTTTGGCCTCTGTCTTAAGCCTCTCTGTTTGATGCCATCATATCTTCTTCTCTGGGAGACTTCCTGTTGACCAGTGCCTTTTAAGTTAGCTCATCTGACTAGGAATAAAACCATCTTCCTTACTGCGAGATACTAAGTGACATGACCTCTAAATTCTTGCCATAGCCCTTCACATTTGATAAATAAATTAAATAGAAATAATTGGGTATCTTTGGCTGAACTTGATGCCTGTAATAAATGTCACTAGTGTCATACAAAACAATTTGTAAATTATTTTGAAATGAATTGTTTCAACTACAGAGCAGGCAGTGAAGGAGACAAATGGGAAGGATTTGTAAGAGGGCATTTCTATAATGACATCATAAGAGCCGAGAGGATTTCAATAGCAATTCTGTTCATGCCAAGAAGAGGAAAAAACAAAGTAGCAGGCCTAGTATCTCTATGATTTTTAACCCTTTCTAAAAAACTTTTAAAAATCCTCTCTTGAGTGATGGGAGACAACAAAAGGAATGGTGGTATGAAGGTTTTATATCAGCTTAAGATGTTTATATTAGCTTATATCAGTTTTACCTGTGTGAATTTATTCTATCTATTAAGTTTCATGAAATCACTTGCTAATTAAAAGAACAGTCAGGGACAAGATTACTTGGATTTTTACAATCCTTTGTTTCAAAACAGTGCAGATATGGAAATAACAATGGCTAGCATGATGTGCTATGCCAAACAGGTTTTACATTTTTAGTGAAATGTCCAAATCAACATTGTATCACTGAAATGTTGTTAAAGGTTATGTTTTGTTCGTGAGACAGGCTCAAAACAATGAAGTTTTTCTCTCATACACATTGCTAAGATGAGAAAAAATTTAAAAAAAACAAATTAAGTAGAGAGAAGTAAATGACACATTATTTCACCAAAGTTGCTTTATTGCCTGCCAGGAAAATATCTCGAGGAGATGGACTGAAAGGAAAAGACTTTTGCAGTGAGCGTCTGAGCCGTCGCAGATCTGTGGTTTTTCTGGCTTTTCAGACATCAGAAGCAAACTGTGCGAGAGATGATGGAGGTGCTCAAACAGGAATGGGAATGAAAATGAGCAAATGGAAGATCATGCTCAATAAAAACACAAAATGATAATCAGAATAAATGAGACTATCAGTGCACAAGTGGAAGAAAATCAACTAGGAACATCTGTTCAGGTGAGGCTGAAATTAGGAGAGTAATCAGCACTGGTCGTGTGCACTTGGAAAAAGTCTGTGAAAGGCATGATGAGTAGCATCTCCTTTGCCCATGTATGCCCTTTGTATTTTCACTGAAATTGGGTTTTGTGACTGTGAGTGTTATGCCTTCCAAGAAACATAGGTGTGCAGCAAAAATGCAATTGGATATGCATTGCAGATTAAGAAAATTTTAACAGTGAAACAAAAACTCCTCAGAGAAATATGCAAAGACATAGATAGTCATTGTGAAAAACATTACTAAGTGAGACTCCAAATGAATGAAATCACAATAGTATCAGACCACAAAAAGTCTTCGGAGAAGTAACATACATGTAACATAGATAATGTTAAAATTAAGCGCATTGACTTCTGGTTCTGGAAAAAAAGTATGCACACATTCTTCTACATTCCTTCTGCTAAATACCATTAAAAACTCTGGGCATTACATATAGATCAAATATAAACAGATTCTGAAAGGTGGACAGAAGAAGCAGACCAGTTAGAAATCTTGGATCCTGAGGAGCAACATGCTGATGAGTTTCCTTAGTTTTATTTTTGCCATATATATCCTGGACAGTGTGATGGAGAAACTAGTAACCTAGAAACACCAAAATTGCAATTAAAAGAAATAAAACCATTAAAAGCCTGATATCTTTAGCAAAATTCCCAGGAAGGGTTAGCCTAACAGGTCAGAAAGCTTTTAGAAAACCGCCCCCCTACTCCAGCCAAACACCATGGGAAAAAAAGGTGGCCTTATTCCCAACCCTTGTCAGTAAAGGCTGGGTAGGGAGCCTGGGTTTTCAGCCTCACCTGAGGTAATGAGGCCCCTTTCTCCCCTCTCACTGGGGTCATGTCAGACAGGCTGAGTGGGAATCTGGGACTTGTACCTCCTCCCAGAGGTCATGAGCCACCCTCCCTCATGACCCCACAGTGGAGGCCATGTGTGGAGCAGTCTTACAGCTCCTCCCCACTCCGGGCCAGGGTTATGTCCGTGGAGGCCAGCTAGGAAGCCCGAACATCTACTCCCACCTGGCAGAAACGAGGCAGTTCTCCATCCTTAGCTGGTTCTGCTAAAACAGAAGACTTAAATAAGATCAAAAGTCTCATAACAAAATACTCACAGTGTCCAGATTATGATAAAAAATACCATCTGTCATATCAAGAATCATGAAAATCTTAATTTGAATGAGAAAATACAATGAACAGAAGCCAGCAACAAGATGGCATAGATGTTGGAATTACGTAACAATGATTTTAAAGTAGCTGTCACAAAAATACTTCATGATCAATTATGATCACACTTGAAACAGGGACATAGGAGATGTGAAGAACTCAATCGGAAGTTTAAAATGGAAAAACACAAGAACGGAAACTAAAAACTTATTGGATAGGCTCAACAGTGAAATGCACAGGGCAGAAGAAAGAATCTGAACTTCAACATAGAATAATAAACATCATCCAATAAGAACAACAGAGAGAAAATAGATTAAAAAATAATGAACAGATCCTCAGGGACCTATCAAACGATAACAAAAGATGTGCCAATCACATCGACTACGTCCCAGAAGGAACTGAGAAAAACAGTGGGGCTGATAAGGTTTTCAAACAAAGAATGGCTGAAAATTCCCCAAATTAGGCAAAACACAAACCTATATATTTAAGAAGCTGAGCTAATTCCAAACAGTATAAATCCAAAGAAATCCACACCGGGAGACATCATAAGAGGCAGCCTCAATGAGCATACTGCTTTAGGGCTCATGAGGTTGCAGAAGTACGTGCAGAACAGCCTTCAGAGACTTCGTAAACCGGAAATACTAACTTGCTTCATGGACAGGTCTCGGAGTTGTCGGATCTCCCCCTTTCCCTGAGTTTTAAAATGGCACATAATCTATGTTGCTCACATTTCCATAAATCAATGTATATTGATGACTTTTAAAAGAAAAAGACCCAATTTTGAAGAACAAAAACAAAAAAGCTCAAATTATGTTAAATCAGTATTCACGGTGGCCAAGACATGGAGATAACCCAAGTGTTCTTTGATACAGGCATGCATAAAAAAGATGTGGTACACATGTAGTATGGAATACTACCTAGTCATAAGAAAGGATGAAATGTTACCATTTGTGACAAAACTGATGGACCTTGATAATATTATTGTAAATGGAATAAGTCAGTCAAAAAAGCTAAGAACCATGTGACTTCACTCACATATGGGATACAAAACTGAAACTCATAGATGCAGACAACAGTGTGCTGCCTGTCAGCAGGAAAGGGGTTGGGGAGCAGTAAAGGGAAGAGGGCGTCAAATACATGGTGACAGAAGAAGGTTTGACTTTGGGTGGTGGGTGCACAAGGCAATATACAGATGATATATCATAGAAATGTACACTCGAAACCTATATGAACTTATTAACTAATGTCACTGCAATTAATTTAATTTTAAAAAGGGCTAAATATATTTAAAAATCATTATAGAGCCCTACTGTGTGCAAGATATTGTGATTACTCTCATCTAAATGTTTAGTCTATCATTATGGAAGAAACAGGTGTCTCGTTAGGTCAGAAAGTAATCATTTTCTGAAACCTCGTTGCAAGGAAGACAAAAGTGGGTAGAAAGAACACAATGGAGAGAGATCACAATCTCAAATTTTGCTGAGCTGTCGTGAATAAAAATTCCTACACTGAATATGACCGTTGTAGGAAATTCTATGTTAACAAATGATAAGTAGTACACAAATCTCTAAAAAATCACCTCTATAGCTGTTATATGGTTTGATATGCAATAAATATTTGGTGAACCAATGAATGAAGGAAAGAATGAATGGCATAGATCTAAGGATTTATATTTCCATTTGACAATACAGTAGTGTAAACCAGACTTGCCTACTGTATGAGTGCTTATTTATACTGTGTTTTGTGTTTAAGTATGTGTGTAGGTTTGTTTAAAAAAGCTTTTCCTATTCCAAGATCATAGACATATTCTTGTTTATTTATTATACTTTTTTCATTATTATTTATTCCTTTCGTACCTCCCTTACCCCTGCAGTCACCACTCTGTTGTCAGTGTCTCTGAGTCCTTTTTATTTTTTGCTCAGTCCCTCCACCACTTAGCCCCTGCCAGAGCTCTCAGCCTGTTCTCTATGTTTGGGTCTGTCTCTATTTTGCTTGTTTGTTCAGTTTGCTAATTAGACTCCACATATGAGTGGAATCAATGGTATTCATCTTTCTCTGACTGGCTTATTTCACTTAGCATAATGTTCTCCAGATCCATCCATGCTGTTGCAAAGGGTAAAATATTTTTGTTTGTTATGGCTGAGTAATATTCCATTGTGTAAATGTCCCTTAATTGTTTTATCCATTCATCTACCGAAGGACACTTGGGCTGCTTCCATATCTTAGAAATTATAAATAATGTTGCAATGAACATAGGGGTTCTTATGTTCTTTTGAATTTGTGTTTCAGGTTTCTTTGTATAAATTCCCAGAAGAGGGATCACTGGGTCAAAAGGCAGATCCATTTTTAATTTTTTGAGGTATCTCCATACTGGTTTCCACAGGAGCTGCACCAATCTGCATTCCCACCAACAGTGCAAAAGGGTTCCCCTTTCCCCACATCTCCACATTCTCCATATCCTCGCCAGCAATTGTTTATTGATTTATTAGTGATAGCCATTGTGACCAGTGTGAGGTAATATCTCATTGTGATTTTAATTTGCGTTTCTCCAATGATTAGTGATGTTAAGCATCTTTTCATATGTCTATTTGCCACCTGTATGTCCTCTTTGGAGAATTATCTATTCAGGATACCCATTTTTAAATTAGATTATTGTTTTGTTGTTGAGTTTTATAAATTTTTTATAAATTTTGGATATTAACCCCTTATCAAATGTATTGGTGCATATGTCCACCGATTCAGTTGACTGTCTTTTTATTTTCTTGATGGTTTCCTTTGCTGTGTAAAAACTTTTCAGTTTGGTGTGGTCCCACTTGTTTATTTTTTCTTTTGTTTTCCTTGCCTGAGAAGATAATATCAGGAAAATATTGCTATGAACAATGCCTGAGATTTTACTGCCTATTTACTTTTAGTATTTTTACAGTTTCAGATTGAAGATTTAATTCTTTAATCTATTTTTAATTTATTCTTGTGTGTGGCATAAGAAGATGGTCTAGTTTCACTTTTCTGCATGTTATCTGTCAAATTTTCCCAACACAATTTATTGAAAAACCTATCATTAGCTTATTGCATGTGCTTGCTTCCTCTGTCAAATATTAATTGACTATAAATATGTGGGTTTATTTCTGGACTCTCTCTTCTGTTTCATGATCTTTGTGTCTGTTTTTGTGCCAGTATCATGCTGTTTTGATTACTATGGCCTAATAGTACAGTTTGATATTAGGTAGTGTGATTCCCCCAACCTTGTTCTTCTTTCTCATGATAGTGGTGGCTATTCAGTGTCTTTTGTTGTTCCATATGAATTTTAAAATATTTCTTCTAGTTTTCTTAAATACATCATTGATATCTGGATAGGAATTGCATTGAATTTATACGTTGCTTTAGGTAATATGGACATTTTAATGATGTTAATCCTTCCTATTTGTGAACATGGTATGTGCTTCCATTTATTTGTATCTTCTTCAATTTCTTTTTTCAGTGTCTTGTAATTTTCCTATAACAGGTCTTTTACATCCTTGTTTAGATTTAATTTTAGGTTTTTTATTCTTTTTGAAGCAATTGTGAATGGAATTGTTTTCTTAATTTCCTTTTCCAATTGATCCTTATTGACATATAAAAATGGCACTGATTTCTGGATATTAATTTTGTATGCTGCCACTTTACTGAATTAATTCATGAGTTCTAGTAGTTTCTTGGTGAAATCTTTAGTGTTCTCAATGTACAGTAAGTAGCATGTAATCTGCAAATAAAGACAGTTTTACTTCTTCCTTTCCAATATGGATATCTTTTATGTCTTCTTCTTGTCTGATTGCTATGGCTAGGGCTGCTAGTACTATGTTCAATAACAGAAGAGAAAGCAGACATCATTGTCTTGTTCCCAGTCTTAAGGGGAACTTGCAGTTTTTGTCCATTGAGTATGATGTTGGCAGTGGATTTGTCATATATGGCCTTTATTATGTTGAGATATGTTTCCTCTATTCCCACTTTGTTGAGGGTTTTTATCGTAAATGGGTGCTGGATTGTATCAAAAACTTTTTCTGTATCTACTGGTGTGATCATGTGACTTTATCTTTTATTTTGCTTATGTTGTATATTACATTTATTGATTTGTGAACGTTGTAACAACCTTGCATTCCTGGAATAAATTCCACTTGATCATGGTGTATGATCTTTTTGATGTATTGCTGTATTTGGTTTGCTAATATTTTGTTGAGGATTTTAGCATCTATGTTCATCAGAGATATTGGCCTATAATTTTCTTTTATTGTAGTGTCATTATCTGGTTTTGACACAAGGATAATTCTGGCATCATAAGATGAACTTGAAAGTTTTCCCTTCTCTTGGATTTTAAGGAATATTTTGAGAAGGAGCGGTATCAGTTTTTCTTAGAATGTTTGGTAAAATTCACATAGGAAACCATGCAGTCCAGAGCTTTTATTCATTGGAAGGTTTTTGATTACTGCTTCAGTTTCACTAGGTGTAATCTGTCAATACAGATTCTCTGATCTTTCCTAGTAGACAGAAATTCTGCTGCTTTTTATAGCCATTTTTATTTGGGGTTTCTTCCCAGTTTGATGCTCTAGGCCGGGAAGCCCAGCATGGGGTTTATACCCTATACTTCTCAGAAGGAATTCCCCTGGATGCTGAAATATTCCTCTGTACTTCAGCTGCCACCTGTGGGAGGCCAGCAAGTCCTCTTGTGTCTCTGCATTGCCTACCAGTCTTAACGTTATGGTGTTGTTTCTTCTGTTAAGTCTTTGGTTATAAGGCTTTTCTCCTCCTAGTGCAGTTGGTTATTCAGGATGACTTTTCTATAATTTAGTTGTAATTCCAGGTTGGTTTTGGGAGGAGGTTACTGTAGCTTTCACCTACTCTATTACCAACTTGGATCTCCATCTATATATTATATATATGTTAAATATATAATATATATTTATTTGTTGAGTGTTTTGAGTACATACATGTTCAGTTTCAGAATAAATCTTAATGAACAACCTTTGAAAACTTCACATAGACCTTGCAGAGAGTCTCATGTAGGGGTTGCATATTTGAATGACCATGCCTTCTCTCCCAATGTGGTTTTCTCAAGCCAGTGTATAATTGCAATAATTGTAATAGTTGCAATGATGTGAACTTACATGGTAGGTGGCAGGGTTCTCTAAGGTATGTTCTGAAGACCACTAGTTGTGTGGGGTATTAATAGACACCATTTAAAACAGTATGTGAAATAATGGGATTAAAAATTAAACCCATATATTAATGTAGAATTTATCAGCTTGAATAGAGTAGTTTTAAACACTCTGATATGACCATATATAAAAACTCCTGACATACTTAAAAAAAAACAGATTTCTCTTCCTCACCCCAACTGTGTATCCTCACCTTAAGTGTGAGTCCACATCTGGTAGCTGGGTATGTAGAGGTGGGGGGATAGGATTGCATTTTTATTCTGATAATGTTCTTCAGATGATTCTGGGGTGTTTCTGCCCCTCTCCATCAACCTTCTTGCCAGTCTTGAGAGTCACATGTATAAAGTGTTAATGTGCTGGTGTTTCTTCAATGCCAAAATAGTTTCCCAAGCTCATGTGCACACCGAACCCCATTTTCTGGAGAGCTAGAGCCAGTAGACCACAAACATTACTTGGGAGACTCTGGCGAAGTGGTCTTACTGTTGACAGTATGCTTGCTTATGTCTGAGTTTATTTGATCCTCTTATGAGCCCTATAATACAAACGTTTTAATCCCCATGTTAAAAACAGGAAACTATATTTGACTGAAGGTGGTATGCACACAGTACAATATACAGATCCAGTATCATAGAAATGTACACTTGTGACCTATATGATCATATTAACTGTCACAGCAATACATTTAATAAAAATATTACAAAAATAAATTTGAGGTGAGAGGGTTAGGACTCCAAAGCAGATCTTTGAAGTCTAAGTTTGGCTCTCCAACAGTTAAAGCTCAGTTGAGCTAGAATATTAGCACAAAATTTGTCATGGAAGAATCAACAATGTTAAAGAGACTTTAAATCCACCTCTTCAAGGTGTTCATAGAGTTAAACGCCTTGTGTTCTATGGAGAAAAATGATATAAAAGATAAAATATAAAGGTTTAGTTTAAGTACTACAAAACCCTGTGTCACCATGAACTGTATAAAAATTCATAGTTCTCTCCTCAATAATTTAAATTTGTTTTTGAAAGTATAGATTTATATAAAAAAGGAGAGAAACACTACAGCTGGCATAATACTGTCAACTGTTGGCCATATGGAAAAATATAAATTGTCCTAAAAACTGGTGAGTTATAATATGCTTTAGATAGATTTTTTTTCAAAATTACATTTTAAACATTTGAGCAATGTACTCAAAAGTACATTGGTGAACTGCATTAGTAATTGTTTTGACTGTAATTTCTCATGGTCCTTTGATATGTAATTAATTGTTTTTTAAACTGACCTGTGTAACAGAACAGTGGAATTTGTTTTTGATAGGGATAAATATGTTAAAAGGGGAAATTTTCCAAAAAATACATTTCTTAACCTTCTTCTATAGACACCTGTATGTGGTATTACTGGTCGTAGTTAATATTAGATTTCATTGAGCATATACTATGTGCAAGGCCCTGCAATTTAGATGGTAGTATATACGTAAAGCAACAGGATAAGAAATTTTGTCAACTAATTTCAAATCCAGTTTTGTCTGGTTTCAAACTTTTTGTGTGTGTTTTGCTTTTAAATTATTATCATTAAAATCATCTGACTTCAATAATAATGTCTTTTTATTGTAGAAAATTTGGAAAATATTTAAAATCAATAAAATATTGAAAATACTTATCACTTGTAGTCCCACCACCAAGAAATATTACCATTGGTATTTTGAGGTGTCTTTCACTTTTTAAAAATGCACATACTTATTAAGTTGTAAAAGATTTTGTTTATTTATTTTTAGAAAGGAGGGAAGGGAAGGAGAAAAAGAGGAAGAGAAGCTCTGAAGTGCTTCTCATCAACCGGTTGCCGCTCCTACGAGCCGCGCAGGACCTGGGACGGCCTGCCAAGCAGGCAAGCAACCCTGGTCAGGAACCGCATCAGCCACCTTTTGTTTTGCAGATCGCCGTCCAGGCAACACAGCCACACCAGTCGGGCCTGCATAGTAAATATTTTAAAATAAAGAGATAACGTTGTGATGTGACTTTCTTTTTAATTAACAGTATTTCTAGAACATCTTTTTCATGTTATTGACATTTATTTATTGTCAATGTTACTAACATGTTGACAATTTTTAATAGCTGCATAGTATTTTATGATTCCATAAAATGGAATAGCTGCATTCCATTTTATGATTTAACTAATCACTCCATCACTTTTAATTTTTTATTATTATAAACAACTCTGTTATTTTGTCAAATATTTGAGCCCATCTCTTATCATTTTCTTAGGATAAATTTGTAAAAATAGAGTTTTTGGATATAAAGCTTATAGTATATATTGAAAATTGTTATCCAAAAATGTGTCAATTTACATTTGCACCAGCAGTAAATGATAGTTCGACTTCATTTTTCTACATTTTTACACATACTGAATATTTAAACATTAAAAGAAATTCACAGTCATTCTGTGCTGCCTCTATATGTGTTCAAAGTTCTGGTTTTTACAAAAAGCGTTTTAGATAGTTATCAACAATCATGAGTTTGATTTATTTATTAATTCACTAGTAAATCACTTACTTACTTAGTGGCATTTAATGAACTCACAATACGTGCCCAGCTCAGTGTCAGGTGCGGGAGATAGAATGGCAAATGAGACCAAGCTCCTGCCGCTGCGGGCAGTGCGTTCCAGCAGGTTTTGCTCGTTCAATGAAGAATTACTTCTGGAGGTAGAAAATAGCAAATGTTTTCTATTTTGGCAGAACTCTTACCACATGCAATATTGGTTTTACTTTAATCAGTGTCTTGCTAAGTAGAATGATTCATAGCCAAATTCCAAGACATATGAATGTTTAAAACTAGTATGATAATCAAATTATGCTTTAGTTTAATATCTAATTATTAAAAATTATAGCATTTGAAATAGGTTACATACATACTTCATAACTTGCTGTTCAGTGTTACAAGTTATTTGGTACATTAAGTGTGTAACTAGTTAAAAGTACACAGAATTAAAAGGAAATTTTAGGCTCTTACAAAAAGGCAAGCTAGGGGAACAAAAGAGAAATAAACACAAAGTGTCTCAGGAAAAGAAGAGAGAGAGTACTCATGAACTTTATGACCTAGTGCCTCCTATCAGAGTGTCTGTACCTGGGTCAAACCCCCTATTATAAAAAGCACCCCAGATGGGGAGAAATCAGAGTATAAGAATGAATGCCCTGGTCTTAGGCTCATGTTGTCTGGCTTCACGAAATATCTCAAATTCTCCTTTTTAAGTATCTTTTTGGCTGAAATCACGTAGCTAAAAGGGACAGTGACAGTGGGAATGTGCTGTTTTTCCCTAGGAAGGAAAGAAGACTTGATCGCAGAGATATAGACCTCTCTTATAATTTCTTTTCTTTTCAAGAAATTGTATTTGTTCTTTAAAGAATAAGAATTAGCTTACTTTAGAGAAAAATACTTACTGTTGAGAAAACGTTCCAGGATATTGCAACCTTGAAGTGTAAAACATGTTTAGCACTGTTTTCCTCCTCTCCTGCGTGTGTTTGATAAATGCTAGAGAATGAAGTGACATATTAACTTGGGACTGTACTTTCTATCCCAATGATTTGGCTTCACTCACCGAACATACTGTACAGCAGATTTTACAAACCACAGGAAAACTGGCACAAATTTTGAGTATTTTGCTTTATAAAATAAGACTGTATTTACTAAAGTTTAAAAAATGTTTTTTGATATTGCTTCAATAAATCTCTGGTCTTGAAACAAATGCAGATAAAATGTTTAAGCTTTAATCATTTGCTATAGGTAAAATTTGAAATGCCTTTCAAATAATCAGGGAGAATGTGGAGATGGAATTTAATTAAGGCTCAGTTATGTCTTTAAAATTTACAATGCAAAAATTGTGGTCACCCTGTTCGAATTTTGAAAACATTATTAAAGTGTTTGGTTTATAGATTGCAGTCATGAAAAGATAAGATAAAACTCTGGTGTTACATTTATGTTTTGAAGACATATCTAATCTGTAGAGGCAAGAGAAATGTAGTAGAGGTACATGTTGCTGAAAATCACTGTAGCATTACACTTAAACACTTAGAAACCAAGGCAGTTAATATAATTTATATATACATAAACTAAATTATATCTATAATAGAGACTTCTTGGATTGAAACAGTTTTACCCAGTATTTTAATCAACTATGCTATCATCTCTGCTCCATTCGATGCGTGCAGCCACAAATTTGCCGATATGTGTTTCACTTAATGGATGTAATAGGTGTAATGTGCTAGTAATGTCTATTAGAAATACATATAATAGAGAGAAGCTACTTTAATCAGAAATAGTTGCTATTTCTTAAAATCAGAAGGATCAGGATAACAGTGGGGTAGGTTTGCTCTATTTTTTAAAGTGATAGTGCTCTTGTCTCTGAAATGAAATAGTAACCCACTCATATTCTTATTTTACATGAATTTGCATGACAAATTCCCAAAGTTATAATTTGAAGTAAGTAAAATTAAAGGATACAACCTCTTATAACTGTATGCATGCCCTGATATTTAGAGAAAGCACATATTACAGACTTTTTAAAGTATTAATTTGATTACCTCTCAGGTCAAGGATCAAGGGAGTAAAAATAGGAAAAGAGTAGGCGATAGCCCGAGTGAAGGAGACAGGAAGAAAGAAAGCAAAAGGGTGCTCATTAATTTGCGTGTGTGTTAACAGCTTTGCCGAGGTATAATTCACATTCCATAAAATCCACCCTTTTAAAGTGTGCAATTCAATGGCTTTTCAGTCTATTCACAGACTTGTGCAATCATCACACTCTCCAATTTCCGCGCATTTTTATTGCGTACATTAGCAGTCGTTCCCCATTCCCTCCTCCAGGATCCTGGCAACCACTGATCTATTTTCTGTCTCAATTCATTTTAATGTATTTTTCAGGGCAATATCCAATTTTACTTTACTTCATAGCAATTGGGTCTAAATTGTTTATAGATTGTGTTTAGTGATTGATTACATTGATCCTGTATGTGATTTGGAAATATAGTTTTGAGTAGAATCCCAACTTTCTGATGTTTATGGAACTAAGGTAATTTTAAATAAGCACATAAAATTATTAGTAATTATGTTGAAAAGAATCAACTGTGTTATTTCTTTATTTAGTTGAACAGGATAGTGTTTAGTTTACATAGCTGACTTGTTATTTTTACCCCAATGTCAGGTACCCTCAGGACATGACAATATTATGTAGAAAAATCCCCAAATTCTCAAATTTCCCATGGTATAGATGAAAGTGTTAATGAAAATTTGTAGCTGTTTGTGACTTTGTCAGTCAATCATACATTTTTCTTCCGATCCCCACCCCCATAATCATGCAAAAGTTATGGGGGAAGAGAGAATTGTGTTCTCAAGGATTTTACAATCTGTATGTAAAATCCTTACTTAAGTATATTTTGCTTCCTTCCTTAAGCATATTTTGCTAAGAGTTAAAAACTTAATAAATTAATACCACTTTTAACTGTATTACTATGAATCTCAGCATTTATTTCTACCTATATCTGTAATCAATTCACTAAGAAGTTGCTTCTTCATTTCTCTTTCATCTATATTTTTAGAAACTGTGTAAATATTTTTAAAACTTTTTATTGTAAAGTACAACCCAAGCACAAGAAATCACACTAAATATATAGCTAGTAAAGTATTTTAAAGTGAAAGCACTGTAACCACCACCTGAGACAAGAAATAGCCACCGCTATGCCTCGCCGCCGTCCCTCCCGCCTCCCTGAGGTAATCCCTGCTCTGACTTCTGCACTTGTCACTTTCTCTACTTCTGTATGATGGCATCACTTCCCTAGACACTGTAAGTAGTCAGAAACCTAAACAACAAAACAAATAAGCAAAATATAACCAAAGACACTGAAGTAGAGAACAGGCTGACAGTGACCAGAGGGGAGAGGGGAGGGAATTTCAGGGGAAAAGGGGAAGGGTTTGCAGGAACAAGTATAAAGGACACATGGACAAAAACAAGGGGGGTTGGAAATGGGAGGGCTGACGGGGTGGGCTGGCATGAGAGTAAAAGGCAGACAACTGTACTTGAACAATAGTTAAAATAAAAAAGACATATTTTTAAGACTTTTAAATCTATAACTTAAATTTTACAATTTATCTTTCTTTTATTTACAATTTATCGGTCAAAGAGCCTGGGCATTTGACTTAGAGTTCCCACCACGTGGTTTTCCTGATTACATATCATACAGCAGTTCTACATGTTCCTCTGTTCTCCATATTTCCTAAAAATTAGCAGCTGGATCTGGAGGCTGGATGACACTTAGGTTTAATTCTTTGGGAATATAATGGGTGGTATTGTATATTTTTTTACCAGGACTCACATTTTATGTGTTTTTTGCCTTTTTTGTTATAGTTGTAGAAAGAAAAAACTGCCTTCGATGTTCAATACCTGGGTTCATTCATTGAATGGGGGTTGTAAAATGGTGATATTCTAATTCCATCAAGTTGTTTTTATTTACTAGCTGTAATAATTTTATAAAGAGATGCCTCACCTCATTTATAATTATTTATTCTCTATTATTGATACAGATTACACAGGGAAGACAGAATTAATTCTTGGTATTTTTTATTTGTTATGTTTTTAAGATAATGAATTGATTTTCTATCATTCATAGAAGATGGTCAACCTTTTTTTGTTGTCATTAATACATATTTCTATGAATTCATGAGTTTGAGCATACTTTATGGATTTCAATTGATTGAAATCTTATCCTTATTAAAGTTCAGATTTTCCCGTTTTTGGAACATTGAGTCTCCTTTTAAGTTTTCTCCTGAGTTACATTTATCACTTTTGTAATCTGGTATTTTCCTTGCTCCCTGGTGTGTTGAGGTGTTCCAGGCCCACCTTGTTCATGTACTATTCTTGATCAGAAATTAGTCATTTCTCTAAACAGTCATAGTTTCTTTTAAAGGGAAACACTACGATGAGGCTAGAGTCTGGATTTTAATGGTGTTTATTGATTCTTGATTGATTATTGTTTCTATAACTTTTGGGTGGAGAGGTCTAGGAAATGTGTGTGTGTGCACTTTTAAGGTTTAAATACCTCCTGAGTTTATATTGATACTTCCCATTTGAATTCAAAACTGAAAGTCTTATTTACACTTATTTTCTCATATCTGTATTTGTTTTCTTCCACACTGAAAATCATGGTTTTTAAGAACATAGGGAATGATAGAACTAGAATAATCCAAAATGACTAAAATATGCTGAATGTTGATTGTTCTAAATTGGTGTAGTCAGATACCAAGAGTACTCTTTCAATAAATAATTTCATTTTTTTAATTTCAGAAAAATTTCCTTGATTTATAGTATTTAGCATTTGTTCTACTTCTTCTAGTTTTCTTCTTTGGGGACTTATATGTATATTAGATCTTGTTTGCCTATCCTTGATATTTCTCACTCACTTTTTCATCCCTTTAGTACTTACAAATGAAAGTGTTTCTCTTTTTAAAGTGATTTATAATAATGTACCTACAGCTTGACATATTCAGCTCCATAAATCTCAGCTTTGGAGCTGGATTTGGCATCACTTGAAGTGCAATTATTTTTGTTGCATGGGGTGGGAATATTTTGCTACATGTACCACTCACTAATTCAACAAATATTTACAGAGAACCTACTATGTTCCAGGCAATGTGCTAAGCCAGATGTGAACAGTACAGACTGGAAATACACTTTATTTAGGGGTGGAGATAGACATTGACCTAATAATTAGGGTACTTACAAGTGTGATAAGTTGACCCACACTTGTGCCATAAGAATTTGTAATAAAGGGATGTTTTAATTTTATATTGCTGCTGTAACTAATTATTACAAATACTATGACTTAAAATGATACAAACATATTATCTTACAGTCCTGAAAGTCAGAAGTCTAAAATAAGTCTCACTGGGCTATTGTTAGGGTGTCTAGATGCTCTAGTGGAAAATCTGTTTCCTTGCTCATTTTAGCTTCTAGAGGTCGCCTGCATTTCTTGGCTTCTGGCTCCCTTTCTCCATCTTCAAACCTGACAATGGTTGAGCCCTTTTTACATTTCCTTTGGTCTCCTCTTCTGTTCCTTCTCCCATATTTAAGAACCCTTGTAGTCACATTGGACCCACGTGGGTAATACATGATAATCTCTGTATTTTAAGGTTAGTTGGTTAGCAGCATCAATTCCATCTGTAATCTTAATTCTCCTTTGCCCTGTAATGTAACATAGTCCCAATTTCTAAAGATTAGGACATCATTGGGGGACCATTATTTTTCCCACCACATTATCTTTATCTAGTACAAGAATGGTCAGGGAAGGTTTTATTTATTTATTTATTTATTTATTTATTTATTTATTTATTTTATTATTTGCAATTTACATTTGCACTGCCACTTTATAACAGATGGGCTAAGCAAGGTGAAGAGAAAATGGGGATCCAAGTGAGGATTCAGGACAGCAAACTGGGGCCTGTTGCTGTCATTCGGATGGAAAGAGGCTTAGACAAAAGTGGTGGCAGTGGAATTGGAGAGAACAGGATAGGTTAGAGATAGCAATAATCTGCTTGGAAGCACTGAAATGAGACCTCATTATCTTCAGTTAGATGTGTTTTTGCTTTGATGTCACATGTTCAATTTTCTGCTCTCATTTTCTGATGACACCTATAAAGTGTTCTTGTTTTAGAGATTCAGGACGGTGACCCTAGGAACACCAGATAGATTCTTTTCCAAAGCAGTTATTGCAGACACTTCTGGATGTGGGTGAAGATATGGATTTTTCAAAATATTTTTTACTTAAAGTGGCCAGAGGAAGCACAACTTGGCTTTTTGTGCTAAGGGACTTAGCAAAGTTTGGCTCTGTGAGTTGATTGCCACATACCTACATCTGGTGGTTTTGGTTTTCTTCAGTCAAGCTGTGATGACCTCCGTATGAGAAATCTTGAAAGGATCCAATTACCAGATCATTTGCCAGCTGGTGTGTCTTGGATCCAGAATTGTTTAAAATAGAATACCTCAGACTTAAAAAACAAGACAGGTTTTTCTATCCCATTGATAATTTGCTTCGTTTTTTGCTAATATGTGAATTTCTATATATTTTACTATATCCAAGGTGCTGGTTGTACTTTTTCTCATGTTTGGGCTTGTGTGATACATTAGTAGAGCCTGTGGTACTTAATGTGTGTTTATGTGAAGAAAAGAGATATATAAAGTACTTCTGTGGGAAGTGGAGTAGGGTAAGGGGAGTAAGGGGACTGAGAAGGACTGCACACAGTTGTTAGGAGAAAGGGGTAGACCAGTTCTGTCGGGAGACTCTAAGCTGTGAAGGCAGAAATTGTGCTGTCTTGGGACCCAGATGACAGAATGATGGAGGGTGCATTCCGTCCATTTCTATGGAAGTCTAGAGAGGCTTCAGTGTAGCAAGGTTTGAAAGTAGCACAGACTCACTTTTATACTTTGGCATTTGTAGTTTTGGATACAACAGAAACAGCATCCTAAGCAGGGAATCTTTGTTTTTACGGATGGCTCTAGTAGCAATGCAAGGTGAAAGTTTCCCTCAGATGGGTTCTTGAGCAGTAGAAATCTTGAAGCAGGAGGTGGGGTTGGGGGAGGAGGCATACTGTATTTACAGGAATATGTGAGGCAAACCCCAGCACTCCCCAAATAGTTTGAGGAGACTGGCTGGAGGCCGAGTTCCATCATTATGCACAGGTGACAGTGAAATTTGGGTTGTTCCTTTTTAGGTAACCTTCTTGTCATCAGCAGTAATGGGAGGGTTAGAGAAATTTTTGGATTACAGTTGCTAAATGCCATCTCTTCTCATTCAGAACAAAGGGTTATATATTCTACTGAACAGATCATGGCTGGGAACAGATATGAAGAATAATTTGCATTTTGAATTTGATGTGTAACATACATCGAAGATAAGCTTGATATTTTAGGAGTTGTGTTTTGAAATTTAGGGGTTGTTGACATATTCGCTGCTTGAGACCTTAGTTGTTTTGGAAAGGAGAAGGGGAGCAATTTGGATCCTAAGAAATCTAGATGTAATGTGTTATCAAAATAACTTGCCATGCTCGAGTTTCATTCCAAAGCTGGGCTAGCCATGCCCCTTAAACCTTACGTCCATAGTCTGGCAGATAATAGGAGCTTAATGCGTATTATCCTGTTAATTTACTTGACCGCTGTAAAGTAGGTGTTAGTTCATTTTCAGATGTGGATCTGGGGTCCGGAAATATTAAAAAAAGACCTGCTAGAAGTTTCATGACGACTAAGATAAGATTCAATCTGCTCTCAGACCACTTCCATTGTTCCCTGGCGCTTCCTCTTCCAGGTGGACCAGCAATGATACAGCAATAAAGAAAATGAACTGGTAGCTAGAGTACCTAGTCAAACAGTACTGCTTCCATGTCTGCCAATGTGAAGTTTATTTTCCCTTCAAGTCAGTTTTGCTTTATCAAGTTTTCAGATTCTTCCAACTTTACATCTATCCTACCAGGTTTGGTTGTGATATTTTTCATGTATTGTAATAGTTGTATTTAAAAACAAACAGAACTTAAACCTCTCTCTCTCTTATCTCACTTCTTCTTTGTAGTATCGATATCTTCACTTCATAGTGAAACAAACACTTTTAGTCTAATAATTGCAAATGTTTTTGAAGCAGTGCTTTCTTTGGCCTTTGAGTGCATTTATGAGACACCTTTTAAATAGAAGAGCTACTGAAGTTTGTGGTTTTATTTGTTACAGCAGCGAGCAATGTACCAATTCCTATGCCTTCCTTTTAATAATGCACTTGATTTTGGTTCTTTGGCGATAAAAAACAGATACCCACTTAGGTTGCCTGCAGAAAAACACCTTCTCCCACGTGGATTGAAATCACAATGTGAGAGCTGCCTGTCCCTCCCGAAGCACCTGTACTTCCATCTGAGCAACTGAGCTCTTCGCGTCCGACCAGCAGGCCTCACCTTGCAGGCTCTGCCTTTTCTGCGTTCTCATGTCTTCAGTTTCTCATCGCTTTGGCTTGATATGGATCTTGCCTGGTCTCATGAATATTTTCAAGTGCAGCTTCATTTCTAACAAACTAATCATGTTGGTGTTTTCAATTTTCTCCAAAATAGAATCTCATCTGCCTATTTTATTTTTTTTAGTCAGTCCATATGGGTCATTGGTTCTTGGTTAGCCTGCAAATTTTTTTAACCTGAGGTTGATGCTCTTTCCTGATCTAAAACAAGGATTGTATGACTCATAAATGTTTTAAGAGCTAACAGGAAGGATTACAGTGGCTCTACTATTTTCTGCAAATAAAGACCAGTTTATTACTATTCAAACATGATCCCTTGTGTTTAAATGTTTTAAAGAAGCCATGTGAACACTTTGTAGTATTTCCAGTGAATGATATTTGGAACTGCTGAAAGAAGACACTTTCGTGATTCAAGTAATATATATTAAAAGTGGAAGTGGCTTTTGGGGACCAGAAAGAGACAACCTGGAAATAAAAAGTTGGATGAAGTGTTGAATCATTAAACCTGATGTTAAATTAATATTTGGCTTATAAGTTCAATGGAGATAAGTTTTAATAGTGTCCATCAATGCATTAAATTGATAAACATTTACTGAGTGATCTGCTATATTTCTATAAAGTTGTTGATTGAGATGCAGGATTAACAGCAAAGTCACAGGCTGAGGATTGCTTGAATCATTCAATCAACTAATATTTATTAAGCAGCACTATGTTCCAGTTAGTTGGGTTGTAGTGATAAATTATAAATAGTCCTTATCTTATAATTCAGTTGGAGGGGAAGAGTAAGAAAATGGACACACATTCTGGATGTCTATAATACAGCATTATACCTGCAATAATTAGAAGAAATGGCCTTTAGCAGATATAACAAGAGATACCTGAGGTAGATTGGGTAAATCAGGAATTTCAGAGCATTTCAGGCCTGAGTTAAGTGTTGAAAGGTGAATGGTGTGACCATGTAATTGTGTAACTAGAAAAGAATATGGATTATCATGGGTATTTCAGTATATACTGTACTTTGTGTTACTAAGCTCAAGCTTCATGACTACATTTTCACGTTACTAGTTAACAATTAAAATAAGAAAAGGTATCACAGTATCTGTTAAGGATGCCAATTTAAGTAGAACAGGTCTGGTGTTATAAGTTTTTTCCTTATCTCTAGTGGCAAGTGCCATATTTCATATCCAGATGTGACTTAATGCGACAAATGTGACTGCAGCATATTTAGTCTGAAAAAACTTTGTATGCACTTGGAAAAATACCCGAAGGACCTCTAGATCTTTCACATTTATTTATTTATATATTTTTACTCTTAGTGTTCACTTTCTTTTCATGACTATTTTACTGACTTCTTTCAAAAAAGGTATGTAGTTTTAATAAAGTTTCCTCAGTCCTCTTGAGTTCCAAATGGACTTGAATTCATTTTATTTTTATGGGCTGCTGGTCTTTAATCTCTTATCACAGAATCAGAAATGTACCTGTTACATACTGGTAAATTAGTTATCAATCCCTTGGGCAGTATATTTTAATATCAGTGTTATAGGGAAGATGATATAAATCTTGTGTACAGTATTATTAGCTTAGGCAGCTGCTGACTTAAAAAGGCCAGTTTAACAAGTCACCACTGTATTATGTTTAATTAGGTACAGTTTATATAATGAGGTGTTCAGTTCTAATGGAAAGACATGCTGTGAGCAGCACATCTGCAGGAATAACTATTACAATCAGCATTGCAGAGACCCATGGAACTGCAAATTAGACTTACTTATCTAGAAATAAATTACATCCCAATGCCTTCATAAAGCTCATTAATTAATTCCACTGGCATAAAGGTCTTTTTCTTAATTTCATGTTCCATTAGCATAATAAACACAATTTGAGTTACAACAGTATGATCAGTTTAATGGATGCTATTTATTTTAGTTTTTTATTTAAAGTCCCGGTAACGTAGAATTAACATCAATATGCTGCTTGGTCCTTTATTAAAAATTCCCATAGGATAACCAACACAGATGTTCAATACAGCATCATATATTTGCTGCATTTTACGACTCTACTAATTGGCCATATGGAAAGGTGTTGCTTGGGTGGTGTAATTTTTTTCAAATCTGCTAAATTTTATGGATTGTAATAATTGCAATTAGTTTATATGTAAAGTTGGATAGGTTAATACATATTGCCTATTGCAGGCAAAATAAGAGTAAACAAATTTTTGGTGCCATGTTTGTGTTAAATACCAGTTCACTTAAAAAAATTCTGACAGTGTTTTAAATTCTTGTTAAAATGATAACATTAACTTTGCTTACATTCTGAAATTATATAAAATGGTCTCTATTTGTGAAGGATGCATTTGCAGACACTAGTAGTTTTTTAACCAGTTCTGTGTACTTTGTTAATGTGGAATGACATTGACATATTTAAAATACTGTACTACAAAATTCTGGGCTACTTGCACCTGTTAACATCTAGTATATAATTAACATATGTACTTTTTGAGTAATTTTATATATATTATCTTTTTAATGTACCATATTACATCTTGTTACTGAAATAAAGTGCACAGTAAAACACGCATAAATTTTCTTCACATGAGTCACAATATCTTTTCTCCTGTTACGTATTTTTTCCCAATGTACTTTCTCTTCTACAAAATATAATGTTTCCTTTATTATATTACTTTTGAATAATTCCTTATTTTCAACATCATTTAATCCTGTATTTCTGTATAAGCTACTTTGTGTAACAAATTATTTAAAAACTTATTTTCTCAAACAACAGCAACCATGTATTATCTCTTTTAAGTGTTCTGTGGGTTCAAAATTTGGGAAGGGACCAGCCGCGTAGTTCTCACTTGGGATTTCTCATGCAGCTGCAGCCAGATGTTGGCTAGAGCGGCAGTCATCTGAAGACTTGACTGGAACGAGGGCATCTGCTGTCAAGGTGCTCACCCAGCAGTGCTGACAGTGTCACAGAGCCTTAGTTTGCTGCACATGGGCCTTTCCACAGGGCTGCTTGGGTGTCCTCATGAGATAGCAACTGGCTTCTTCCAGGATTAGAGGGACTAAAGTAGAAACTAAAATACCTTTTATGATCTAGCCTTGGCAGTCAAATACCATCACTTCTGTCATAATCTACTGATCACATAGGCCAGCCTTAATTCAACGTGGAGTAGTAATAAACAAGGATGTGAACACAGGAGAAAAAGCTTGGGGTCTGGCAATTACAGTGCCTTCTCTGGTCCCTGATAATTAACATCCCTCCCACATGAAAAATCTCTCTCTCTCTCTCTAAAGGCTCCAGAAAATTTCATTCATTTCAGCATCAGCTCAAGATGTAGGCCCAGATGTGAGTAAGGCTCCTCAACTAACAGTTTTTGAGTATAGTTCTTGGTTTGAAGGACTCTGAACCAAAGTAATATGTTATCTGATTCCCATCAGATGGGACAACATACAGTGGCGTCCCAGGCAAGGGCGACCACTAAGACTCCGCTGTTCCAGACTGGGTAAGATGAGAGGTGCACCACAGTCTCTGCTTCAAAGCACTCGGAAGCCCAGTCAGGCACATGGGGTCTGTCCCTCATGAAGGCTCAGTTCCCCTGCCTGGGAACCACTCACTCTGGCCTCTGAGCTTTTTGTTTTACCCTTGAATTGTCCTTCCTTTTCAATAAAAAATAGCCTCCAGGCAACTGAATGTGTAGGAAACATCTGACTGAAATCACATGAGAAACCCCAAATGATAACTTCCTAGCTGAGACCATTCTGAATTCATGAAATACCCTAAAAATCACAAGATAATAAATGATTGGTGTGGTGGGAAGCCACCATATTTTGGCGAAATTTGTTGCACAACCATAAAAACTAACATAGACTTTGGTACCAGAAGTGAGACATTGCTGAAACAAAAGCCAATAAATGTGATAGTAGCTCTGTACTGAACAGTCAGTCGAAGCTGCAAGGCTTTGAGGAGATTGTTAGGGAAAGCCCTTGAGGAGGTTACTCCCGAGGGCTTAAAGGAAGTGAGAAATATGTTATTATAAGCTAGAGAAAGGGGATATTGCTATGCCTTTACGGAAAGTTCAAGTGCTGTCATTTGTGCTAACAATGAAAGTGAAAAATATACTTAATACACTGAGTCATCTAGCTAAGGATGTTTCCAGGCAGATTGTTGGACTTGCCACCTGGCCATTTCCTTCATTTAAAGTAAAATATAAAAGGAGCAGGAGAAATTCAAAGAACTTCCATTAAATACTAATTAACTGAGTTGAAAAAATAAAATGGTTTCTCATGCCCAGGCTCTTCGGATAGCAAACAATGCTAAACATAAGGGAAGGCTTCTGGGCAAATATCAGATTCAGGCACCGCCAGAAAAACATGGTGTAAAGATGAAGGCAAGTGTGTGACTATAAAATCCTTTGTAAAAAAACTTGAAGATTTAAAGTAGTGCCTCTAACAGAAAAAAGTCCCTGTATTGATTTTAAGAGCATTTTTCATAGAACCTTTCCATTTGACAGCACAGTTTCCAAGAATCTTTAGGGTATTTCTCTGCAGCAGCATCAAAGGAAATGTAAGGTATACAAGGACTTGTAACAAGATCTGCGAGTGTGGCTGTTGTCTAATAGAGTTAACCTTAGTAAGATATGTAGAAGACCCACAAAATAGTTAAAGGGAATTATACTAATGAAATTACCTCCAGCTTGATCTAAAAGGACACACAATTCAAAATACAAACAGCCTTTGGACTACTGAGCTACCACAGATACAGGAAGCAGAGGGAGAAAAATTTGTCGCAAGGATCATTGAGGGTCATCCTGAGAGTGATCTTTGGAAAGATGTATAATACATTATCACTTGTCCAATGTATGTGCTAAAATATTCTGCATTAATTGCACCTATTAATGTTTAGTGTATAGTTATCAGTTGAAAATTCTTTTGTCAATCTCAAATGCAATGTATTATTAAAGTTCCATATTACATCTTGCTGCAGAAATAAAATGGCATTGCAGGATGTACTTATTAATTTTTACTGACTTAAAATTACTGGTCATAAAATTTTTCTTCTAGTTTTTTTTCTCACTGCACGCTACCCTGCTATGAAATACAAGTTTCCTTGTTATTTTTGAACTTCTCCTTAACACTATTTGAATGATCTCTAGATTCAATATTTAGTTGATCTTGTACTTCGTCCTGTAAGTCATGAAAACCGCTCACTGTTACTACTTTCCCCATAATATGTGTTAATATGTTATATTTCTTAATGTGGAGGCCTGTCATCTCTCACAGAATCACATGTATATCTCTAATATGCTGTTAAATTAGGAACCAAACAAACACCAAGTGTGTAAGTCGTGCTGGTGAAAATTTGTAAAATAAAGTGGCCATTTAAATTTTTATTAAAATTGGAGTCAAAGTAACATTATTTTTGCCTTGACCATGAATCCATGAATATGTGCACATGAGCTTGTGCCAGAAATGGTAAGTTTTCACTGCAGCCTAATTTCTCTTCTTTTCCTCTGGTTAGTCATACTCTGCAATTACATGTGGTGAGATATTTTTCAAGTCCTTTGTTTTCTGGAAAGTGAAAACAGATTAAAATGAGGCCATTGGGTCATTTTGGGCTTATATCACTTTATTGGAATAATCACATTATCAAAATTCTCCATGACAGTTATTAAATATCTTTTAGGTGCCAGATACTATACTAGGTACTTTACATGTGTTAGCTCATTTAAGTCTTGAAATAAATTAGTGTATTTTTATTTCCACTTGATGTACAAAGAAATTGATTTTCTGAAAATGTTAAACAACTATCCTAAGGTCATGTAACTTACAAGTAGGAAAGTTGGGATTTGAATCCATGCCTTCCTTTCAGTCTTATTTTTTTAATTATTTTTCTATTACAGTGGATATTTAATAGTATTTTACATTAATTTCAGGTGTATAGCATAGTGGTTAGACAATGATATAATTTACAAAATGATCCCTCTGATCATTCAAGTACAGATCTGGCACCATACTCAGTTTTTACAATATTATTGACTGTATTACCTAAGCTATGCTGTACATTCCTGTGGCTATCTTGTAACTACCAATTTGTACTTCATTATTTCCCTTGCCTTTTCCACCCATTCCCCCAATATCCCTCCCCTCTGGCAACTAGCAGTTTGTTCTTTTCATCAATGAGTCTTTTTTGTTCATTTATTTTGTTCTTTAGATTTCACATATAAGTAAAATCTTATGGTATTTGCTTTTCTCTGTGACTTAGCAATTTTCACTTAGCATAATACACCCTAGGTCCATCCATGTGTCGCAAATGGTAAGATTTCAGTTTTTATGCCTGAGTAATATTCCATTGTACATATGTACCACTGCTTTTTATCTACTCATCTACTGTTGGGCATTTGGGTTGCTTCCATATCTTGGCTATTGAAAATAATGCTGCAGTAAACATAGGGGCACATATATTTTTTGACTTTGTATTTTGAGTTTCTTTGGAAATGTACTCAGAAGTGGAATTGCTGGGCCATAGGCAGTTCAATTTTTTGAGGACTCTCCATACTGTTTTCCATAGTGGTTGCACTAATCTGCATTCCCACCAACAGCAATCTGCATTCCCTTCTCTCCACATCCTCGCCAACATTTGTTTGTTGATTTATTGATGACAGCCATTCTGACAGGCATGGGGTGATGTCTCTTTGTGGTTTTAATTTTCATTTCTCTGAGGGTAGCTGACATTGAGTATTTTTCATATCTCTATTGACTATCTTTATCTCCTCTTTGGAAAAATATCTATTCAGATCCTCTTCCCACTTTTTAACTGGATTGTATATTTTTTGGTGTTGAGTTTGTATGAGTTCTTTATAAATGTTGGATATTAACCCCTGATCAGATGTATCATTGATTAATATATCCTTCCATTCAATAAGTTGTCTTTTTGTTTTCTTGACGGTTTTCTTTGCTGTGCAAACCTTTTCAGTTTGATGTAGTCCTATTTGTTTATGTTTTCCCCTCTGCCAGAGGGGAGATGTCAGAAAACATTTTGCTGTGAGAAATGTCAGAGTTCTTACTGTCTGTATTTTCTTCAAGGAGTATTATGGTTTTGAGATTTACATTTGGGATTAGGATTAGGATGAAATTTACATTTACATAGGATTAGGTCTTTAATCCTATTTGAGCTTATTCTTGTATATGGTGTCAAAAGAAGATGGATTAGTTGTATTAGAAGTTGGATTTATTTCTGGGCTCTCTATTCTGTTCCATTGATCTCTGTATTTGTTTTTATTTAAGTACCATGCTGTTCTGGTTACTATAGCCTTGAGATACAGTTTGATATCACGTTCAACTTTGTTCTTTTTTCTGAAGATTATTGTGGCTATTTGGGGTCTTTTATGGTTCCATATAAATTGTTGGATTATTTGTTCTGAAAAATGCCATTGGTATTTTAATAAAGTTGTGTTAAATTTATTAGTTGCTTTGGGCAGTATGGACATTTTAAGGATGTTAAGTCTTCTTATGCATGAGGATGGTATATGCTTTCATGTATTTGTCTTACTCAATTTCTTTCTTCAGTGTTTTACAAATTTTCAAGTACAGGTCTTTTACCTCCTTAGTTAAATTTATTTTTAGGTATTTTATTTTTTATGAAATTATAAATGGAATCATTTTCTTTAGTTTCTCTTTTTGATAGTTTATTTTAGGGATTATAAAATGCGACTAATTTCTAATAATTAATTTCATATGTTAATACTTTACTGAGTTCATTTATTAGTTCTAACAGCCTTTTTATGGAATCTTTAGGGTTTTCTCTATATAGTATTATGTCCTTTGCAAAAAATAACAGTTTTACTTCTTTCTTTCCAATTCGAATGCCTTTTATTTACTCTTCTTGTCTGAATGCTGTGTTTAGAACTTTCAATAGGAGTGGTGAGAGTGGACATCCTGTCTTGTTCTTGATCTTAAGAAAAATGCTTTTACTTTTTCCCATTGAGTGTAATGTTGGCTGTGGGTTTGTCAAATATGGCCTTTATTATGTTGGGGTATGTTCCCTCTGTTTCCACTTTGCTAAGAGATTTTAACATAAATGGGTGCTAAATTTTGTCAGATGCTTTTTCTGCATCTATTGATATGGTTATATAATTTTTAGCTTTCATTTTGTTAATGTGGTATATCACATTAATTGATTTGTAGATATTGAACCAGGAATAAATACCAGTTGATCATCATGTAAGATCTTTTTTAATGTATTGCTGAATTCAGTTGAGGATTTTGTTGAGGATTTTTGCATCTATGTTCATCAGGGATATTGGCCTATAATTTTCTTTCTTTCTAGTGTCTTTCTTTGATTTTGGAATGAGGATATTATTGGCCTCATAAAAAGAGCTTGGGAGTCTTCTTTCCCATTGAATTCTTTGGAATCATTTAAGAAGGGTAGGTATTAATTCTGCTTTGAATGTTTGTATAATCTTCTGTGAAGCTATTCAGCCCAGGACTTTTCTTTGCTGGGAGTTTTTGATTACTGCTTTGATTTCATTAGTTGTCGTAAGTCTGCTCAGGTTTTTGGTTTCTTCTTGATTCAGTTAGAAAGATTGTGTGTTGTAAAAATTTATCTATCTCTTGCAGGTTGTCCAACTTGTTGTCATATATTTGTTTTTAGTATTTTCTTATATTCCTTTGTATTTTTCTGGTGTCTGTTGTCACTTTTTACATTTCATTTTTTTTTATTATATTTATTTGGGTCCTCTTTCTTTTTTTCTTCATGAGTCTGGTTAAAGGTTTATCAATCTTGTTTATCTTTTCAAAGAACCAGCTCTTGGTTTCATTGATTTTTTATACTGTCTTTTTATACTTGATTTCACTTACTTCCAATTTGATCTTTATTATTTCTTTCCTTCTACTTGCTGTGGGCTTTGTTTATTTTTTCCTAGTTTTTTTTGGTGTAAGGTTAGGTGTAGTTTGTTTGAGATTTTTCTTGTTTCTTGAGGTAGGCCTGTATGCTATGAATTTCCCTCTTAGTACTGCCTTTGTTGTGTCCCACTGATTTTGAGTTGTGCTTTCATTTTCATTCATGTCAAGCTATCTTTGATTTTTCTTAATCTAATTGGTAACATTCATTTTTTAGTAACATACTATTTAATCTTCAAGGTTTGTGTGTTTTTCAGGATTTTGTTTTTGTAACTGATTTTCGTTTCATGCAACTGTGGTCAGAGGTGATGCTTGATATGATATCAATCTTAAATTCATTGAGATTTGTTTCATGACCTAGCATGTGGTCCATCTTAGGATATGTTCCATGTAATCTTGAAAAGAATGTATATTCTGCTGCCTTGGGATGAAATGCTCTGAAAATATCAATTAAATTTGTCTGGTCTAGTGTGTCATTTAAGACCACCATTTGCTTGTTGATTTTATTTCTGGAAGACTTATCCATTGATGTCAATAATGTTTAGAAGTTAACTATGATAGTGTTACTGTCTATTTCTCCTGTTATGTCCATCAAGATTTGCTTTATATATTTAGTTGTCCCTATGTTGGGTGCATAATGTTTACAAGGGTTATGAACTCTTCTTATTGGATAGATCCCTTTATCATTATGTAATGTTCCTTTATGTTTCTTGTTATAGCCTTTGTTTTAAAGTCTATTCTGTCTGATATAAGTATTGCTACCCTAGTTTTTATCGAGCCTTGCAATCCCCCTCCCCTCTGACTCTCTTTCAGTTTTAAATAATAGTCTTGTTGAGTAAAATAGTTTTAGTTGTAGGTCCTTACTTTTTATCACTTTGAAAATTTTGTGCCAATCTTTTCTAGCATACAAAGTACCTCTTGAGAAATCAGTTGAGAGACTTATGAGAGCTTCCTCTTAGGTAACTGACTTTCTCTAGGTGCTTTTAAGATTCTCTCTCTGTCTTTAACCTTTGCCATTTTAATTATGATGTGTCTTCATGTGGGCCTCTTTGGGTTCATCTTGTTTGGGACTCTCTGCACTTTCTGGACTTGTGTGATTTTTCCTTCACCAGGTTAGTGAAATTTTCAGTCATTATTTCTTCAAATAGGTTCTCAATCATTTGCTCTTTCTCTTCTCCTTCTTGTATGTCTAAGATGTAAATGTTGTTGTTCTTGATATTGTCTCAGAGGTCCTTTCAACTGTATGCAGTTTTTAAATTCTCACCACTTTTTGATGCTGTGATTGGGTATTTTCTGCCATCTTTGAAGTTGCTGATTCAGTCTTGTGCTTCATTTAACCTGCTGTTGGTTCCTTTTAGTGTATTTTTCATTTCAGATATTGTATTATTCATTTCTGAATTTTTATGGTTTCTACATCCTTTTTAAATTTTACTCTTTCTTTGTTTAAGTTCTCACTGAGTTCCTTGAGAATCTTTGTAACCAACATTTTGAACTCTGTGTCTGGTAGCTTGCTTGCCTCCATTTCATTTAGTTCTTTTTCTACAGATTTCTCTTATCATTTGGGGCAGTCTCTTTGTCTCATCATGATGGTCGCTCTCTGTGTTTGTTTTTGCATATTCAGTAGGTATGCTATATCTCCCAGTCTTTAAAGTGTGGCCTTATGTAGTAGGTATCCTGTGTGGCCCAGTGACATCTGAGCTGGGTCCTCTGGGAGTGTCCCTTGTTTTGGTTATGTGAGTCCTCCTTTTGTAGCTGAGCTTTGATTGCTGTTGGCACATCCATGGGTGGGGTTTACCCTCAGGCTGGCTGGCTGTGAGGACTGGCCATGACCACAGTGTATGGGCTGCTGTATGAGGGCTGACCCCACAAAGCTGAACTTGCCCTGCAGGGCCTGGTTCCTCCCAAGATCTCCCTTTGGGTGTGCTGCTTATAGAGTTAGTATGGTGGTGCTCTATTGTGATCTGAAGCCAGTTCTCAGACGTATTGTTCCTGGAGCCTCTCAGGAGGGATTCCAGTGTAGGTTAATGTCAGACACTGCCAGTGACTGGCCCTAGGCTACTTGTGAGCAGCTACAAAATGACCCATGGTTGATAGCTGCCTGTGCTGGACCTCAGTGTGCATGGGAAGGGCCAAGCTGCAAACAAAGGTCAGCTGCCACCATTACTTGGCCTGAAGCAGATTAGCAAAAGGCCCAGGGAACCCTCGGACACACTGTCATGTTCTGGTTGCTTATTAGGCCTTGCCACTGAAAGGAACTTTGGTGGTATAAGAGTTGTGTGATGCAGACTCCCATGGAGACACCAGGTAGGTTTGGCCACATAGAGAGAGGGCTTAATATAGGATAGGTGGCACCTGTCGACTGTGTATAAGATGGCCTTCACTCATGAAGCCAGACAACTTAGTCTCTTCTTGTGGTCTCTGACCTCCCCACCCCCCACCCACCAAGCTTGACTAGAATTCTGGGAGAGTTATTTAAGAAAGACTGCAACACAGGTCCAAGCTGTTGGCCACTGACAGAGCCTCTGCCTTTTGTGGGAGTTGGGTAGTTCAGGGCCCCAGGGGATTGTCAAGGTGGAGCTTGTGGACCTTACAAGGCTACTTCTCTGGTGCATGTTGGCAGGGTGTGGGAAGGTTCAACAGAGGACCAGAGGATCAGTGGTGGTGGGGCATGCAGGAAAACAGCCTTTGCTCTGAAGCCTCACAACTCAATTTCTCCATGTGTGTCGCTACTCCTTATGTTCTTTCTAGTATGTTATGAAAACCTTATGTTACGAAGACTTCACGTAATGACATCTTTATTTTCTTAAGGTTTAATGAACAACTAGCTGTACATTTTATAAAACATGTTTTATGTCATATTGGTTTTAATTTCTTTATAATAGTATTAAGGGCAAAGTAGCCTATAATTCAGCTCTCAATTGCTTGGAAAAAATTATTCTGAAAAGTCATTAATTGGTGTATTTCACTTTGCAGTTTAAACAATTTTCTCTACCAAATCTCTTACCAGATTAGATAAGATATAGCAAGAATCAACGGATTTGAATTTCATGTCCTTCGGTATTTTTTCCTAATAAGTCTCTGGTTAACATTTTAAGGCTTAGGAAAGTGGGAATGCAGAAAAAAATGAAGGACAATGGAAAGTCTACTAAACTGGATGAACTTTTGTTTTCTTGTCATCCAAAGTATTTCAAGTTTCTTCTATGATGTTTTCTGTTTCAGAAAATTAAAAAAAAATAGGGCCTGGGCTGGTATTGCTCAGTTGGCTGGGCATTGTCCCGCAAACTGAAGTTTTGCCAGTTCAGTTCCTGGTCAGGGCACAATCCTGGATTGTAGGTTTGGTTCCCAGTCAGGAAGTGTGTGGAAGGTAACTGGTCAGTGTTTGTCTCTCGCGTCGATGTTTTTCTTTTCTGCCAATGTGTTTCTCCCTTTTATTCTCCCTTTCTTCCCTTCTCCCTGAAATTAATAATACGAATTAAAAATATTTTTTTTAAATTAAGAAGGTCTTTCCCATTATACTTTAGAAACTCAGGTTATTAAAGGATATTTAATCCAGTATTCTGACTTACTTTGAAATCAAACATTCTATTTTTATATTATTTTAATATCTGTGAAGTTATTTTTTTTCCAAGACATGGAAATATTTAATACACAGTTTCTCATACTTTTAATTATTGAGAACATTTTATAACATATTTGCACAAAAAAATGATGATTTATAAGTGGGTTTGAATGTTGGCAAACCATGTTCATTTTGGCTTAGTTTATACCTGACACAATAGCTTTTTAAGTAAAAACCATTCACATAACCAAGACAAGTATGAGATTTAGCTTTTAATGCACTGTCTTGTAGATTCTGCTTTTGAGGTCATTTGTTTATCACAATGTTGCATGTACCAAAAAAATGTGCCTGCTTTTTATTATTCAGGCAATCAAATGAGAATGTGGTTACACAGAGTTTAAATGATGGTTACAAGTTGGCAGAATCTTAGAATTTAACCAGAATCAGAATTTTCAAATGCGTAAATGTTATAGTTCTCAGATAAAATCATCCTTTTTTTTTTGCATTGAATGGCAAAGTCAGCATTACTATCCAGCTGTATTGTTTTCACTGCATGGTAACTAATGAAGTGCTTTTGTGCACTGAAGAACTACAATGCTGTAAATCTGTAAGCAAAGTCACAATATGTGTAATCGTAGGGTCAGAATGGAGTAAGGCAACTCCATTATGTACTGCAAATAAACACCACTGAAAACTGTCAAACTCAGTGTGTCTTCTGCTTAGCTGAAGTAAAAGGACCGCATTGACTTCAGGAAAGCCCTTGGTGTGGCTGGACTTGCTGATAAAATTGCAGTCAGCATGGACTCTACTCCTTGTCAGTTGGATGACTTTGGATAATTTTTGTAAACTCTTTGAACTTGAGTAACCTGATTTGCAAATTGTGGGTAATATTACCAGCCTAACAGAATGGCTTGAGAATGAGATGAGATGAAGTACTGTATGTAAGGGGTTTATTACTCAGACAGGAATATAGTATATGAGGAACAAAAATTATTGCCTACTCCTTCTTCCTTCCAGACTCATTTATGCAGCTCTGATAGCTTGGGCCAAAAAATATTAAATAAAGTGAATTAAAAATCTGTAAATTAATAACACAATTGTGCATAAATATTTCAAATAAAAGCTTTGGAGGAGAATGTTGATACTTCTGGCTAAATTGAGTTTTGGGAATTATCTTTGAGGTTTGTTAATTTAAATTATTCCTCCTTTCTACTTCTGCTGATAATTTGGAATTGATTATAATAACTGAACTACACAACTTAATATTAAGTCACTTAAAAAGTCTATCTGACTCCAATTGTTTGATATTAATTCAGAGTTATATCCTCTATGTCATTAATACACTGTTAGGGAATACAATTTCAAGAGAAAAGTCTGTTTCAAATGTCAGTGCTCAACTAAAGAT